>JBCEZV010158242.1:0-10475 GCA_039654365.1 Cataglyphis livida
TATAAATGTATATTGTAAATATATATATATATATATATATGTATATATATATATATACATATATATATAAATTGTTTATAGAAATTAATAGCAATTAATAGAATAAGTTAGCTTAGAATTGAGCCAAGATAATTGATTTTTGAAAATTAATTTGCTAAATTGAAATGCAGTGGTTGCATTAAAAACATCATTGTTAAATACACTCACATCGACTCCATGAAGAATAAATGTCTTCTCGCCTAAGCCTAAAGGAGTCTCAGTCATTCTGAAGAGATTGATTTCTCCACTATATCAATTTTACTTTTTAAGGGTCGGCAGGAGTGAACTCCGAATTGATATTGGAGATGGAGAGGACCTCGCACGGTGACAATGGATGCGTTCTGTTTCACGCATTGAGCGCATAGATCGTCTGAAAATCTATAGTTCACGTAACATATATTATAGATTTCCAAGCGATCTATGCGCTCTATGTGTGAAACGGAACGCAACAATGTGAAACTTCGTTTTCAGAGTTACCAATGCTGAGAAACAAATTCTCAATCTCGATGTATAGGTGTATGTCTATAGTTCCATAAAGTTAGCCGGTCAACATATGGACGTACACCTATACCAGAGAGAGGCCTGAGAATCGCCACGCTGCCATTTTTCGTAAGACGCCATTTTTTTAGGCCGTACACTAGCATCGCGTACATCCATTTTACGCCGCCTGGAACTACATAGCCACATCCACTTTCCGGAGCCACGATAAAATAGTCGATTAGTTCATCCGTGCTACATCCACTTTCAATATGGTTCATATCTGTGCATCCACTTTTCGATATTGTCGATAGAGGTAGTACTGATCGCTAGACAAAGAGAGATAATTGTGCCGTCTTCGTTTCTCTTTCATCGTGTATGTGTGTAGCGTCCATGAAGCACACACCGATGTGTTGAGTACACGGATGCGAGATGTGACTGTGGAAGATAATATCAGACAAGGAACGACAATCGCGCGCTATTCTTGTTTTTCTAATGTATCGCTTTATAGCCAAAATAAGGCCTGAAAAGCTTTCTGGCCTCTCGTAGGAAAAAGCAGTAATGCAATCATCTTTGTCAAGCGATCAGTGGGTGTATCTGTGTGCTTTAATGCATTAGGGTTGTGTCACACAGATACTGCACACATACATGGTGTAAGAGAGAGACAAAGACGACACAATCATCTTTCTTTGTCTAACGATCAGTGTATTATAAAAAAAATTTCCCCATGAGCTGCTCCTTAGATGTCTAGTGAGATCCGCATATTCCATATTTCGCTTCGAAAAAATTATATTATGTTATGAAATTTTTTTTTAAATATTCTTTATATAATTATGCAGTCCTGTACAGAGTCGGGTTATGCATTTTAGTTTTTTAAAAATTTATAATAAATAAACAACTTTTGGCCAACTGCACCTAATCCGTTATGAGCTGTACCTCTTTTGTTTACTTATAAAATATTATTTTAATCATTTTTTCCAAAAAATAGCTCTATACCGGACTGCGGACGATTCTACCAATTACAAATATCATAACTTTAATGTGATTCTCTTTATTTTTTGACCGTAATACGGGAAAAGCAAATCCGTAATTCACGACTACCCGCGAGAGGTCTCTACTGTCTCTCTTACCGACTCTCAATATAAAATCATGGAAAATATTTACTGCTGTGTCATCCATCAACCATAAACATAATATTGAGTGCGTTCAGAAGACACAACCGTTGAGTGAGTATTTCTCTGAACGCACTCTGATCAATGAACGCCACTGATATGACTATGTTTACCCTTAATCGAGTTTAATAACATCCGTAATTCTTTTCATTTCAGAGGAATAGCTGTGATTGGCCAGTTTTACAACTATGGACGTTAATTAAACCCGATATAAGCTCCATAAAGTTAAGGTTCTTGCACAAAGTGAGGCAATAACAATAGGAACAAGGAAATAGCGATAGCGATAAACGATATCCAATGAGAGAGCTACTTTTTCGAAAAAGCAGTGTTCTCATTGGATATTGCCAATCGCTATCGCTTTTCCCTTATTCCTATCGCTATCGCCTCGCATCGCGTGCAGGAGCTTTTAGCTGGTCAATTCATTTTTATAATTTGTTTTTTACAAATCGTTTATTGGTCGTTTGTTGGTGATTGTTGGCTTAATTATAACATTTGTTGGTTAATATTTTTTTTTTAAAATACAAAAATAAAATTTTGTATGAAGTTAGCCGAAAAGATATTATTTTTGTTTTAATCTTAGTTCAATCGATGCACAATCGTTTGTTGGTCACGAAAAAACTAATTAAAACGCGCATGAGCATATACAAACACACACACACACACACACATGGGGGGGAGGGAATGCAAGGAGGGCCTTCGGCATCCTTCCCATCCCGCCAGTAGGCAGAGCGAACCTCGCTTTACAATTTACAAAATACATGCTACATTGCTGACATTGAACCAACAAACGTTTTAATTAGTTTTACCATGATCAACAAATGATTGTGCATCGATTGAATTAAGATTGAAACAAAAATATCTTTCTAACTATACAAAATTTTATTTTCAAAAAAAATATTAACCAACAAACGTTGGTTAATAATTAAGCCAACAATCATCAACAAACGACCAACGATTTGTAAAAAAAAAATTATAAAAGTGAATGTTGACCGGCTAACTTTATGAAGCTTCGGTTAACCGACAGTTAAAATCAGCAAGATGGCAACTGAAATAATAAAAATGCTTGGTTTTCTTTTACCTCTATTTTCTATTGCCACCCTGCTGATTTTAAGATCTAATGTTCTAATCGGTTAACTTAACTGAAGGTAGTGAAACTGGCTCTTAGGGATATACGTAGGCGCAACTACGTGTATGTAATTCAAAGGTTAATAAGATTTAAAGAAATAGAATTTGAAGAATAATATTATAATAAGAGAGGAATCAAGAAAAATATCGATTATTCATAAGAAATGGAATGTTAGATGGAATAGAATTGATTATTGAGAGAATTAATTATCTCAGATAGCAAAATGCTAGCAGAATGCTAGCAGTATGCCAGTAAATTCAATCATGACTTTGCAGAAGATTCCGATCTGCTGCGTCCCCATTAAGCTTAATTTTTGGCAGTACGACATAATTATAATCAATTCAGCAAAGTGGTGTTTAAACACTTTAAAAATAAATGAACGCGATAATTACTATAGGTTAAAAGATGGAACATTATTATTATTAAAAATTTTGTTATTAATGAAGGTATTTGAAAATGCAAAGATCCGCCTCAAACTTGGCGTGTGGTTGCCGCGCGATATGTCGTCGCCGTACACGCGGTGCGAAACGATCGACATGTCATCATTGGCGCCCAATCTGAGGCGGCATTTTAGCATTCGAGCGAAAAGGCGCGATGCAAATAAACACCGTCGCCCTTCTCGAAGGATCCAAGATTGGAATCGCGACAAACAAGTCAGATAAAAACTGACGGCGGAAGTCCTCAAGCTCGTGGCAATTCGCACAGAGCAATCGACGCTTGTCTGTGTTTGCGTATTTGTGATATTTCGACAATTCGCCATGTGAAACTGATTTGCATCAGTACCGTTGTGTGACTACTGGATATATTCCGAGACAGACGATTTTTTGATGTTTATTCGCCGCATGTGGAGTACGATTTCGTTCTCATCGTTTTTGTATGTACCGGTGTGCATACTGTGTTCGTCCGAATTAAGTGCATTTCGAATAATCGTCGCGCTCTCGTCGATCCGTCACTCGGTTCATTACGCGTCCGAACTTTTTGCAGCACGCTCGCTCACACGTCCACTTTAAATTCGCGCACAGTTTTTTTTTGTAATTGGAAATAAATATAAGATGCTTACAGATTTTTATACCATATCATGTGAATCGTCTAAATTAAGCATACATTTAATCAATGATATTGGAAATTTAGAATCTTGGAATTTAGGGAAAATTGCGAATAAATATATTAAATTAAAATTTAAAACTAAATATGTAGTTTTTCCTTTATTGTATTCAGAATAATATTCTGCACGCACGCACGTACGCACACACATACACGTATACACACACATAACCATATACAGAGTGTCCAAAAATTCGTGCAACACCCTTTAAGGAAAGATAGAGAGTGTTATTCTGAACAAAAAAGTCCTGTTCCATTTTTTTCTATAACGCTTAATAAAAGAGTTATTATTAAGCAAAGTTTGGCTTATCATCACCGATCTTGACGCACTGTCGGTGAGTCGCGCGCCTGGTAGCGTGCATGAGCGCTTAGATGATGGCTTACCGACGTGCACACGGCTGAAGATCGGTGATGATAGAGCAGACTTCACTCAATAATAACTTTTTTATTAAGCGTTATAGAAAAAAACGGTAAGTAGAATATATAGGAGAGTTCTAACTCACGTCTTCTGAGGGGGGGTGCGAGTCGAGGGGAAGCTGCGCGGGGAACTTGATGGCGTGGGGATATGACGTCGCGTGGACAGGGGACGTTTATCGCGGGAGCGGACATATTTATGACTGGTGCATATATACAAAGAGGAGCGCCGATGTCCGGCTGCTTTATAAACATCATAAACAAATATTGCACGTGCAGTCTGAACATTGAGAATTTTTTTTTAGGAAGAACTGTTTATCGGCAGGTATAAACAAAAGACGAGAAAAGGAAAGGAGACGTAAAAATAATTAAAACTTTTTTAATATTAATACAATTTTTCACATTGCATACAACCATTAGCGCTATCCCTCTCTAACCCATCGCCTTACGAACACCTCATGCTAACCCTCTCTAACGCATCGGCTTACAAACGCCTTGCGCTATCCCTCGTCCATCAGTCGCATCGTAGTTATATATCTATCTTATATGCAAGGAAGGGAAACAAAAAAAAATAGATAAGCATTTCAAGTATATATAAATGTTTATTAATAAGTGTATGTGTATTTTTCATTTATTACAAGCATCGTAAAGTACATCATTTATAGCACGTTAATAATTCACAATCTATGAGAAATTTGCTATCAAATATATCATTTTCATGTATCGCTTTTACAGCATCGCTCGCATTATGAATATTATTACACTGTAAAACTCTAACAAATTATTTAAATTTTTCGTTCACAATATGCGTATTTTCGCACAACCAATAATACATATATTTTATACATTTTTCGATAGAATGAATAAATATATTAGAGTATGGATGATTCAGTAAACGATGGATTAATATATAAGGAATTATTATACAAAGTCATTTTTATAATATCCGAATCAGATATTTTAATAACTTTGATTGTCAGATCTCGAATCTACAATGGAGATTGAGACGTCTGTAAAAGTCGTTCAATTTCCGCATGTTTCTGCATCAGTGATTTCCACGTTTCAAAAGGCAATACTATTTGATTGCCACGGTTATCGCTAAGAACCAATTGCACGCAAGACACAGCTCCAATGCTTATTCCAATTTCAAGATATTTGTAAAATGTCGGGGTTAAGGCGTATCTTCTGCCAAGTATATAAACTGCGCGACGAGGCTCGGATGAAACACTATGAAAAAAAAAGAATATTTTAATAGATTTATTTAAGAAAAATATAAAATGTTTTAAGTAAATCGAAACTTACTTGTCACATTCCTTCTTACACGGCAAAATTTTAACGTTCTCAATTGGAACATATTAATTCATACTGCTTTCTTCAGTAGAGTACATTTCTCTAGATTATGAAAAATTTTCGAAATTTAGGAAAAGAGAGACAGCTAATTGAAAAGAATTCTTAGAAACGACTCAAGGAAAAGAGTAGGGAGAATAAGAGATAAAACATATTAATAATGTTTACATAGTTTTATTTTTAAAAATATCGCAATTTTTTTGACGTTGCAACCACCAGTTAAATATTTTTAATATATTCTGTAATGCGCAATTTTTAACATGTTTTCCACATCTTATAGTATTAGCAACATCTAAATTATTTAAAAATTCAATATTTTCATAATCAGCATCAAGTCTCGATAATCAGGTTTTCTCTCGCATAATTTTCAAGCAAATCCATCCATTCAGCCATTTTCGTTTCTGACATTCTTTGATGTACACAAGAGTCGGTGTCTCGTCATCCTCTTTTGTACCAAGCACGGCCGATGTAATCGAATGTTTAGCCATGCTGTATGGCACCATTTTCCATTTTCTCATCATAATCCATGGTGTTTCACAATCAGCCAAGAAGCACATGATTTGTTGGACCTTGTGAGAAGATTCCATGGTATGGGGCATGTAAATATGTAATGCGACAAAACGGTCCCCTTTCTCAGCACCGCCACCTCCTTTACGACAAATTTCATTCCGCCAAACAATACTTGCACATTCACGAACGTTGGTACAGACATAACATTTTTATTCAGCACGTCAAGAAGAAAACTGCGATTTATCCTGATGCATTATAGGTTTTAAATCGTCTCCCATTTAAGTGATTTTGCGCACCACATTGGTCAACGGATTGTATTGAATCACACGATCGTGTATGATGAGACAGTAATATTCATTGGCACGTTCTCTTTATATTTAAATTTCAATCTCACATCCACGGTTGCGCTCTTGACCGATTTGTTTTGTCGAGAGCAATCGATGATCACAAACGAACCGTTGCGTAGAAACTGCGTGAAGGTGAGACTCGGCTCAAGATATTCGTATCCGTAATAATTTTTGCAGAAACGCTGGTACGAGTCGTACAGAATCGACCATCTGTTTTTATCGAAATCTAAATTCATACGGATAACATTCCGAGTTCAGATAGAGTTTTACGTTGTTCAATTTGCAGTCGTCGAATTGATTCATATCCTCGGACATGAGGTTTTTCCGGCCTGTCTGTAGAACGAAGACAACGTATCGCGGCTCCTCCAGATGAATAACGGTCTTAATGACCTACCAATGTTTGTACGCTGCAATATCGGAAACTCGTACAGATTCCACGAACGAAAACCCATGCTGGTGATATCGTCCGCATTCCAAGGCGCGCAGCATCGACAGCTTGTTAACCTCGTTCAATATAACGTGTGGCATTCGCATTTGCTATATCTTGAAAATGTTATCACAGGCTTCAACGCTAAATTCTCAATCAGACAATTGTTGTCGTTGCGCGATTGTATTAAAAACAACTCGTGACGAGCGTTAATCATCACGCGTTTGTAATCTTCGCAAAATCCCAATAACATATAGAGTGGTACGCAAAAATTAAAGTATTCAGTCGCATTAGTCTGCGCATCCCAGCCGGCGTTCCTCATAAAAACGGATATCGGATAGTCGTTACATAATTCTTGAGTATGCTAGTTATTCCCACATTTCTGTTATGATCAATCTCCACACCGTCGAGTTCGTATCGAATCTCATCGAACATGAACGCGATACAATTATTTCCCAGAGTTACATCAGATCCTTCACCTGGTTTGTTTAGCGTTAGTTTTCCTTCAATGTATAGAAAACTTTCATACGGCAATGTATACAGATCCTGTTGTTGTATTTGTATTTCGTCGCTGTGTTCAAACGTTGTGTTGGCGTACGGATTGTATGTGTGAGTCTCGACTTTGACGATGCGATCGTCAAGGCTCGCCTCCAATGTTAAGGATATCGGTCATGTTTTCTTAGATATTTCGTACCGCGAAGCCCAAAAATTGTAAAAATTCAATGTTTGACGCGCTGAGCTTTCTCGTCTTTTTAGCGCAACCTGATGGTGATGATGATAATGATCGGATGGTATTATCAATCGGTACCGTAAAGATATTATTATCTCTCACGTTCTTCTTCGAGTCATTCAACACGAGCATCTCATGTATCGCACGCTAATTTTGTCGCCGTTTTACGTGCACTCTGATGGTGATCTCTTCTCCTCGAAAATTGAGCAATCGTCTGTCTTGATCCGCGACACGTATCGGTAGATTCGTAATGCTCCGCACGATGATCGGCAGATAAATGATCTGCGCAGGAGTTTTCGATATCTTATATCCTGGCTCGGTAAAAATTCGTGTATCGTATGAACGCGTTTGCCATTGTTGTACGCACCCGCGGTCACGTTACATTCTATGCAGTTAATGTTGATGATATTAATTGGTACGTCCGATTGATGCCACTGTCTCGGCTGTAATATGCGGTTCGAGAATCCCAACGATCCAATGATGTTGGGTTTGTTAAAGTTTATTCTAAAAGCGTACTTGATCTCGCTATTCATCGTATTATAATTAGCACGGAGTATTATTGGGTATTCTACAGTTTCGTCCTTGTCACCGTTCGCTCGAATAAGTCTCCTCTCCTGATGGGGTATCACCACGTTTATCAACACATTGTCGGAGCGAAACACGCGTCGCGGGCGTTTCTGTAAAATTGCACGTTTCAAAAACTTATGTATGGCGTGTATCTCGTACGATTCTTCGGGAATCGTAATTTCTGTGTCATTTTCATCGAAATAAAATTCATTATTCAAGGAATTCACGTTCGGCATCGTATGAAAAGTCTCAAAATTCATTAGACTGAGTTCGTAGTCACTGTCGCTCAAATCTATGGCTGGTTGATAGTGTGCCGCGAGGACGCTATTCTTCCCAGTCAGCATGGATGTAGACATGTCATAGACAAACATAGGTAAACTATTTAACGAATACTGAGTCTTAAGTCTTAAGTCTCTCGGCATATCGTCAGGCTTTAAATTCATACCGATCATTGTCGACAGTAGGAAGAAACTGCAGACAATTGTCCACAGATACTCTGATCGTAAGTTTGAACAGATGTATGATTGTACTGTATATTCGTCACGTTCCGCCCGAAATATTGCACCAATTCATTCGGTGGTCGAAGATTGCCAAAACTGTTGAAATATATAACGCGATTCTCTCTCTTTGCGTAGGCCACCCAATGAGTACCTGGTCCTTTGATGTTATTCAAATTCACGATGCCACTCTCGTTTCGTATACCACAGATTGGTAAAGAATCACGCATAAAAACGCCTCTAAAGAATGGTATACGCATACCTTTTTGTTAGTTGTTCTAACTGTATGGTCGTTGTCACGCCGGTAGGCATATTTAACATCTCTTTGACGGTTTTTTTTCTTCATTATCACGTTCTGTCCACGTTTGTACGAGCTGAGATATAATCCCTATTCATATTTGTACGGAGCGTGATAAAGTTCATGACTTTCCATTGCGCGATTGTGGTTCATGACTTTCCATTGCAGCTGATGGCGCGCGGCTTTGCTATCGTTCACCGCTTTTGCCATGCTGACCGCTCTACCGATCAAGGGTTCGAGCACGCCCAATATCGGTAAAATCGGCAATACACCGCCTCGTTTCGCTGTTGAAAATATCCGTTTGCTTCACCGTCTTTTTCTTCGTCTTCGTCTTTGTCTTCATACCCATACCGATCTTTGTCTTAGCTTTCATCGCTGCTCAAACAGCTGTAGCTGCGGCTCTCTCACTAAGAGTCGAATCTTTCGTGATGATGCGTTTTTGCGCTTCCTCAGCTAGTATCCTGTCAGCCGTCTCTGTGCCTCTTGGTGAGAACGGTGCTCCGAGAATACGCAATGTCGTGCTCGCGGTACGCCGCGTCCAATGGATTTATACTCTGATCATCTCTCGCCAATCGTTTTTTCAAATGAGTATCCGAGCCGCAAAATTGATAGCCAGGAAAATGTAATTCGTTAGGAAGTGCATTTATCGCGCAATTTAATAGGCCTCTATCTATTTTCGTTGACATTTGCTGCAATCTTTTATCAACGGCGCTGGCCCGTCGCATGCGTTTATTGCCACGATTGATTGTAATGTTCGTAACAGTAACGGTATTGTTGAACCTCCAAATCCGCCTTTATATGATCTGGAAATTTGTCCCACAGATAATAGATATGATCGCCACACATTCGCAGCAAAACGATTTTTACTAATTGTAACTGTTTGGTGCTCAAATTGCAAATATCGGAAGGTCTCGATAGCAAGATGAACATTTTCGCTACTGAGCGATTCGCGGTTCCGCACACCTATAAATAGATGTTCGATCCAACTGCCCTCTCAGTCGGCAGTTTGAAAATGAAATTCGTGTGACAAACGTTGGTGATAATCAAAGTGATGAATTGTGATAACAAATTACAGTTGAAGGGGGACAACGCGGAGATGCGCAAGCATGGTACAATGTTACCAACTACTATACGTGGTATCATTTGCGGTCTTTTGAATTGCGATAAAACCAACGTGTTAATAAGTTTGATAGAATACATAGAGTACGTTTCGAGAACGTGTAAGTGTACTCAAAATCGCTTCAATCGCAGCCGAAATATCGATATTTGGAGAATTTATTGACATCAATCGACGAAATTGATTATTTTACATTCTCCAACAACAGTGACGTCATTCCGCCGAGCAAATTCCATCTTCGTGTTAAATGACGTGGCATGCGATAAGCAAGATGCGGTGAGAGACTTTTCAATGGGTCGATAC
>JBCEZV010180145.1:0-22146 GCA_039654365.1 Cataglyphis livida
CGCTGTCTAGCGTTTGTCTAGCGGAGTTAAGTAGGTTACGCCCTCCCGCTGGCTCTTAAAGAGTCCGGACGTAACACCGTTATTCGTTATTGATTTTAAAAAGTAACGTGTTACCGTTACCGTTAGTTAAAAAAGTAATGATTTGTTATTTTCTATGGTCACATATAAGACAGAAAAATATATCTCTCTTTGTTGATCCTCTTTGCGTGCGCCATGGCTTCTCCATTAGTATAAGCTCTATGCTTTCAGCGCTTTTATATCAAAATAATTTTATCCAATCAAGAATAATGCGCGTGATCAGCGCGCAATTTATTGAATAAATATAAGATAATAGAAAACCAAAAAGTAACGATAAAAGTAACGGCTAATTCGTTATTGTAAAAATATAACGACGTTACCGTTACCGTTACAGACAAAAAAAAATAATGATCGTTACCAAAAAAAAGTAACTGCAACGGTAACAACGGTACAAGTAACGCGTTATTTTTCAACCCTAGTAATTTTATGTATTCTTCGAGTGTATTTATTACGCTAATTAGGCAAGAAAATTCTTCCGGCTTTACTAGACAGGAGCCGATAAAGACTACAGGCAGTGTTTCTTCTGCGCGTATTATTCCTACTTTATTCGAGTCGGTTATAGCTTGTATAATTGTTTTGCTGCGCGGTTTCAAAGTTAATGCTTGATGCAGATATAATTTTAATATCGTATCTGATAATTGTATTTGTTTTATTTTATAATCACACATTACCTAGTGTTTCTGCAGGAAATTTACCCCTAGAATTCTTTCGTAATCGATAGGAAAATCGTCCTTCATGATATAGATTGAGTGCCGTATTTTTTGGTTCTTCAGGATTATTGTTGTCTTTACTTTTCTTATCGTATATATTTTATATCCTGTAACTCCAATGAGTGCCATGTTTTCCTCATAGATAGGGTTTCTCCTTTTAGGTTAACGTAACCATTGCTTCTGTATCGAAAAGCAGATTTATTTTTCCTCTTTTTACTTCCTGGATAGGAAGAGTCACTAGATCTAATCCAGTGTTTGTTTGCAGTTTTCCTGTTACTTGCGATATTTGATATTCGCGGACAGGTCTCGGCTGTTTATTATTTTCTTCGTCTTTTTCTTCATATCCGTCTTGCATTCTATTTTTTTTCGTTGCCCATTTATTTTGTTATGATTTTGTAACCTTTTATCTTTACTTGATTTTGTCCGAGTAGATTGGGTTATCCCCGGACGTCCATGCGTAGATTCCAACATTCATCTCGATCTAATTTTTTACAGTAAGTGCAATGTTTTTTGAGTGTATTTATTTTTGGTTACTCCTGCGGTTTCGGCAATGCAAATCGAGTTGCATATTTGCTTGTTCGGTATTCTTGTCCGTGGTGTCCTAGTTTTCCGCATTTATTGCATTGTAATACTTTAATTCGCGTTGCTTGCGAATTTGTATAGTCGGACTTATGTCGCATGTTCTAATGGACCCTTGACCTTCTCTTCCGCGCTGGCTCCTGCGATAGCTTCTTGTAGCGTCGAGAAATGCTGTATTTGCACTACTAATTTAATATCATCGTGGAGTCCTATTTGGAAGTTTTGGAGAGCTTGCTATTGTATTGTCTCAAGTATTATGCGTTTTCGTTTGCTGCCATTAATCTTGACCTTCGATCATGGATTCATATAATTCCATGGCCAAATTAACGGCGCAAAGTCCATATGCTCTGACACTCTCGCCATTTTTTTTTTGTTTTAAAGAGTTAAACTCGATTTGCAAATGCGTAGTGCTTTTTTTGCTTAAATAGCAGATTTCGAGTTCTCGTTTAAGTTGTCCGAAGTTGTTTATATCTCGGGTTTCAAAATCTGTTATTGCTTTTCCTTTTAGTTTTGTGCAAAGTATTACTTCTAATAGTGTTCTTTTGTCTGCGGGATTAATATTTTTTATCTCGTATGAACATGCACTTAAGAATTCTTTGAGCTTAGCTTATGAATTTCCGTCAAAATCCGGAATCATATCTCTCGCTTCTTTTAATCGTAAATCCGCTTAGATACGCTGATTGATTTTGTATGTCATTAAATGTTCATCCGTATGTTACATCGAGGTGAGTGTCGTGTCTTATCGTTCGCGTTCTATTTGAATCTTCCCGATTTGCGCGTAGATCTTGTACCTGTTCTCGTAGATCTCGCATTTCTTCTCATATTTCTTGAATATTTTGTAAAATGTCAGCTATCAATTTATTGTTCGGATTTTCGAGTGGACGTCCGGCGTTCTCATAGTTCGCGGCGGCGTTGTGCTTAGCCTGTGTTTGCAGGTGTTCAATTTCTCTGTCAACGTGTTCGGGCAGGACAGTTGACGGTAACGGATTTCGTAACATATTTTCTTCGGTATTTGTTTCGAAGATGCTACTATTGGTATGTATGATACGGGAGAGTAATTTCTCCCAACGGTAACTCGTTCGACAGGTGTACGATCTACACCGACTCCGTCTACTTCTACGTTATTATTATTATTAGGAGGCAGTGTGTTCCCTATTATTCGATTATTTTCTAGTTCGCGAAATTCTAATTCGGGTGAATCCAAGCATGAATAGTTTAAATTTCTCCGTACGTTATATATCGCGAATATCGCGGGCCGCTTCTTCAATTACTTGTACATGTGTTACAAAACCGAATCTATTAGCTATTCGCTAGTACGCTTAAAAATCGTGGTCGGTGGAACATAATCCTTTTCGGTTGTGTCGACATTCACGTTAGATTACTTTACAATTTTTTTTGTAACTTACAGTAAAATGATGATTCGCATTCTCCTCGCTTACTCGTAGCTTTTGCACAGTCAGCGGTTGGATCGCTCGACGGTACACGTTGCTGTAGGTCAGTATCGAAGAATTTTACGGTGTACGGGCGGCTCCCTTGGTATGCTGCGATCGGCTAGCTACTAGACATTGCGTTCTTCTCTCTTCATGCTGCAACTTCTGGTCATGGTCAGAACTGTCAGATTGTGGAATGGGAGCCCCCCCCCCCCAATCATTTACGCAAGACTTACTAACACAGACGTAATCGCTACGTCATAGTGTATACGTGAGAGTTGCCAGCACTCTTACCGCGAGACTTACTAAGGACGGACGTAGCTGCTACGTCATGGCGTGTACGTGCAGCTTTTTGGTCTGCGTCACGGCAGGCTACAAATTACGAACTTTACTGAGCGATCACGAAAACGCTCGCTGCTCGCGCATGTTCACTCGCCTAATTTTCATATTTACTTGCAATATATGCAATATATATATTTCTATGCAATACAACAATAAATGTAAATAGTAGAATAAATATAATTAAAGTAGAAATAGAATATTTATATTACATGTAATAGAATTAATAAAAGTTATCTTCCATTTTATGTAAGAAAAATAACTTGATAATAAAATAATAAATATAAAAACTCAACAATATTTATATTTAAAAAAAAACAGGAATCATAACTTTTAAGGTATATTTAATACGTATTATAAATGACTGACAAGTTAGATTCAATAATTATAGCTTTTAAGGAATATAAATTAATAGAATAATATAAATTTAGATAAAAACAGTTTATATTTATAGCTGAATGTAAAAATTATTAAAAAATACAAAATATGATAAATAAAATATAATATTATATAAAAATATAAAATATAATAATAAAATAAAAATATAAAAAATATAAAATATAATAAATACAAAAATGCTTAAGACGCAAATTGCGTATGTACATGTATATATTTAAATCTTGAAAGTTCTTAAGACTAGAATAACAAATAATAAATAAATTTCGAGAAATTCTTAATATTAAACGTTTCGATCTTCAACTGGACTCTCTTCAGTAAATACAATTTCAAAGAACGAGAAAAAGTTTTTATTAAAACTACTTGTTGAAACGCATTTTAACAGCCAGCATAATTTAAAAACAAAATTAAAAAGCTTTATATTAATAATTGATTATGGTAATATTATTGCTGTATCTCTTCTTCATCGTCGTATAAATGCAATATTAAATTACTTTTTTCTTCAGCTGATTTTTTATATGAAATGTTCGCGTGTTACTGTCATAGCTGCTTTATCATTAGCTCTCAAAGCATATTTTATTACACAAATTAAGTTTAATGCTTCAATGGATATACTATTTCTTTTTCTTGTTTTTGTATCTGGAAAATACGCGTTCAGATTCAGCATTTGAGTGAGGAAGCGTTTTTACAATGCTTGAAAGCGATCGCAAACTTGGAAAACAAATATTTTCTTTCTTAACATATAAACTAATTTGTCTCCAAATATCATCAAATGATAATTTAGAGCATTCGACTTTTATAGATAGATCGACTTCATATAAAAATTTCCATTCATTTCGCACTTCATCTTCATCGACTAATTTTCCTAATCTACGATTAACTTGCAGTACTTTAAGAACCGTTGATTCTCAATCACACTCAGACAATGCAGTTTTATTATCAAAAGCAGCAACACAATATAAAAAATTATCGTCGATTGGAAGACGATCCCGAATTTGTTCACTTGCTTTTATATAAAATTGCAAACAATTTTCTCGAATAAGATCGATGTCTGTTTTAAATAATATTTTCTTATTTATTTGCTCTTGCAAGTATTTTTTGCATTCAAAACCAAAATTAATTTCCTCTAAAAAAGATGACTGCCACATTAAATTGGAGTATCTTATAAATTAAGTTTAGTAAAAAATTAAATTAAATTGCTGGAATTTCATTATATCTGTGATTAATAGATGGGTAAGATCTTAATCATTCTAGAGAAGAGTTTAAAAAAAATAAATTTATAATTATTCGTTTGGAGGGTAAAGCTTCTCAAATTAAAAATAATAAAAAAATTAATCTTAATACAGAAAGAATAGATCCAATAGAAGAGATTATAATTCATGATAAAAATGTATCGGGATAATCTGAATAACGTCGAGGTATTCCTCTTAATCCTAAAAAATGTTGAGGAAAAAATGTTAAATTAACTCCAATAAATATGGATAAGAATTGAATATTTAATAGAAAATTATTTAAAGAATAACCAGTAATTAATGGAAATCAGTGAATAAATCTAGCAATAATAGCAAATACAGCTCCTATGGATAAAACATAGTGAAAATGAGCAACTACATAATATGTGTCATGTAAAACAATATCAATAGGATCAGAAGTGGATCAGAAAAGTTCACTGTTCTAATAATATGACCAAACCTTGCGTTTTTTAATAAAGAAGGCTTCATAAATTTGGTAAGAAACCAAAATAGTAATTCCATTGATGAAGGCAGCAGCTCCTGAATAATAAACTTGCTTGTTTGAAATTTTGCATTGTATTTGAATGTATCAAGTGCAAATTCAAGAAAAAAAGATAAGCTTTTGTTGTAGGATTTTAAAAAATTAAAAGCAAATTATTTGCAGCACGTTCTTAAACACTTGTTCCATCAAGAAATTTTCTAACATGTCCTAACATTTCTAAAATTCTTTGAATGCATTTGTGACGTGTTAACTAACCTGTTTCTGCATATTTCAAAATGTTCAAAGATTTATCTTCAAAGCACATCTGGAAATTTCGAAAAATAGCTGTTCTTTTTGGACTGCTGTTAATAAATGCGAAAATGTTTTTAATAAAATGTTTACTATCTTTAGGAATTGTTTCGCAGGCCTTTTTTGCTGCTAATGCTGATGAGTGACTTGTACATAGAAATGTTATAAGGTTCGAACTCTTTTCCATTAATTTTGATTTAAAAGAGGAAGTTTTGCCTATCATTACGGAGGCATTATCGCAACTAAATCTAACGATCAATCGAAGAGAAATATTTTTTTTTAGTAATTTGTTCTCAAAAGATTGAAAGATCTTATTGGCAGAACAATGCATCGCATCCAAATAAATCATTTATAATAATTCACATCTGATATATAATGTTCTTGATTTCACATAACGCATCATTAATGAAAGCCATTTATAATTTGTTATATAAGATGTTTCATCTTCGCAAATTGAGAATTTGTTTTCTTTCAATATTTCGCTAATTCTTCGTTTCTTGACGGCATACAACATTATTAACAATATGTGTTAATTTTGTTCTTCCTAAAGACATTGCCTGCAGAATATCAGGTTCTTTTGCAATATCCTTCATAAGAAAAAATAAATCGGATGAAAGTGAAAAAGGCAAATATTTTTCAACGAAAAAGGTAGCAAATCTTATTTCTGCAATTTTAACTCGTTCATTAAAATTGAAATCCTCTTCTGGAACATGTTGGCTTTTTGAATGTCCTGCATTGATTTTTTTGATAGAAGAACTTTTCAATTCCAAAAGATTGATAAATCCAAAGAATTTGGATTTAATTTTTTTATATTTTCCAGATGATATGTGCTCTTCGAATGTTTTTTTATTTCTAAAAAACCGCAAACTAATGTTGTTTGACAGGCCAGATAGAAAAATTTGTGAGGATCATTAGAAATTTCCTTCACCCAGGTTCTCCAAGAATTATCATCAAACCATTGATGTTGGAATCGTTTTGGTCTAACCATCTTGGAATTTTTAGCAGTGAGTTTTGATCAATCATTTTTAAATTAATAGATGATAAAATATAATAAGATAAATAAATAAAATAAAATAAAATAAAATAAATAAAGTAAAATAAAATAAAATAAATAAATAAATAAAATAAAGTAAAATAAATAAAATATAATAAAATAAATAAATAAAATAAATAAATAAAATACAATAAAATAAAATAAATAAGTAAAATAGAATAAAATAAAATAAATAAATAAAACACAATAAAATAAATAAATAAATACAAAATAAATTTAATTTAATTTAATTAATTTTAATTTAATTAATTTAATTAATATAAAAAAATATAAAAATATGTTTTGTTTTTATATTTGTATAATCTATTATTTTTTACGCTGAAGAGGATCCGAAAAAGAGATCGAAACGTACGCCTTTCTACTATTTAAAGTTATTGAGATAATTATCCTAATTGCCGTAATTATCATGCTTGGCTTTTATTGCCTTTTCTTATTTTATTTAATACATAGAGTCTTATAATTATATTAATATATTAGTCCCTCCAAAAACGCCTCAGAAATTCAAATTTATCATCCACAGAAATGTATTAATTTTTGCTTCAAAAAATACAATTAAAATGAACCGTCTAGAAAAATTATTTGATTATAATAGTTGTAACGATGCATCACCCCATCGTTCCCGACACGTCGCCCGTCGGAAGTCTGCCGCCCGGCAAACACCGGCCGAGCAAAGGCAGAGGTGCTTAGCGCCCTATTTTTAATAACAACAAACACGATCGGAAAATAAATAACCGACCGCTGAGCAGCGCCAAGCGCTCCTGGAAAACGCCGAATGTCCTAAACGGCAAAAACCCCGCGCCGTTTCCCCCACCCCGAGGGAAACGAGAACGACGCAAGTGTCGCAACCGATAGGGTATAAAAAGCCCGATTACGGATCTGTACCAGACCGGCAACCGAATCCGCTCGAGCAGTACGCACGAGATAATTCCAGAATCCTCTCCGAAACCGTCGAAAGACAGTAAACCGGAGGTTGACGTGTTCGCAGCCTCCGTCGAGAATTCTCGACTATCTGCTCCAGAGACGACTCCAGTCACAAACCTCCGTAAAGACCAAGAGTGGACGAGTTCGCCACTCTCCTCGAGTATTCTCAAGTTTTAGGTCCTCACACCCGACCGTCCAAACTCTGCGCAAGGACGCATCCCATGAACCTTTTCTGGGAACACGTGCCGCGTCCGATATCGACGCTTAAATCCACTACAGGTTGCTACCCTGCAGTTCGCGCCGACCACCCGGCCACATATTGTACGCGCCTTTCGCGCATAAAGATAAATACCGCACCGCGAGATATCGAGGATAATCTCGCATAGGGTACCCGCGAAGATACGGGATCAACATCGCCACCTGCACCACTGCGCGCTCCGCGCCTATAAGCACGCATTGACAACATACGCCCGCCTTACCGCACGCGCCCCGCGCCACGAGCCGGGACCTTTAACGAGACGCGCAAAAACACCGTCTGGCCCGGCGTCACAACAGTGCGATTAATATAAGCGAATATTATATAACATTGTAACAGCTGACCATTGCCCTCGAGAGGCAAATAAACGACGTACCTTTTAACTCACGTCTCATAATTGTGTTTCAACCTCTTCACTAACCCTGATCCCGATTGCGCTGTCCGCGCACGCGAAACCGCTCGTGAAGCGGCCCTTACGTAGTGATGGAATAATATGGAATAAAAATGAAATTCAATATTATATCACGACTACCAATGAAAGATCTATTAAAATAAAGATTGGAAGCTCAACGGAAAAACACAACTGTAACATGATCATTACATGATATGCCTTAAACTGTCGCGCGGACGGAGAAAATAAATAAAATATAATAAAAACAAGGCAAACACAATCATGATCAGAGAAACAAATTATTATAGCCGGTTAATTTAAAACTTTTTTAGCTTTTTAATAGTAAGAAAATAAGAAAAATTGAATAATCGGATAATTTGATCTGCAATTTTAAACTAAATTTTTGTTTTTTTACAAGTAACATTTTCAACGTGAATTTCTTATGATTACACGATTTATTATATAAAACAATTTCTACATTGTGAGCACTTTATTAAAGGCATTTCCACATTTATTAACAGCAATCCAAATAAAACTATTTTTCGAAATATCTAAATTTGCTTCGAACATAATCTTTGAATATTTTGTTTGAAATATGCAGCAACATGTTGGGTAAAGTTCACAAATGCATTCAAAAAAATTTTTTGATGGAACAAGTATCTCAGAACGTTTGATCTGTAAATAATTTGCTTTAAATTTTCCAAAATCTTACAACAAAAATTTATCCCTTCTTTTCTTGATATTGCACTTAAGTGGCAATGAATAAGAAATGCAACATATACAATAATATTATTATATAATATTATAATATATTATTAATATAGTTTTTTATTTTTGTTTTTAATTTACGCTGTTAAAATGCTTTTCAACAAGTTTTAATACAAACTTTTTTTCGTTTTTTTAAATTGTATTTACTGAAGAGGGTCCAGTTGAAGATCGAACGTTTAATATTAAGATTTTCTCGAAATTTATTTATTATTTGTTATTCTAGTCTTAAGAACTTTCGAGATTTAAATATGTACATGTACATACGCAATTTGCGTCTTAAGCATTTTTGTATTTATTATATTTTATATTTTTTATATTTTTATTTTATTATTATATTTTATATTTCTATATATTATTATATTTTATTTATCATATTTTGTATTTTTTAATAATTTTTACATTCACAGCTATAAATATAAACTGTTTATCTAAATTTATATTATTCTATTAATTTATATTCCTTAAGAGCTATAATTATTGAATCTAACTTGTCAGTCATTTATAATACGTATTAAATATACCTTAAAAGTTATAATTCCTGTTTTTTTATTTAAAAATATAAATATTGTTGAGTTTTTATTTTTATTATTTTATTATCAAGTTATTTTTCTTATATAAAAGAATGGAAGATAAATTTTATTAATTCTATTACATGTGTGTGGTGTGTGTGTGTGTGTGTGTGTGTGTGTGGTGTGTGTGTGTGTGTGTGTAATATAAATATTCTATTTCTACTTTAATTATATTTATTCTACTATTTGCATTTATTGTTGTATTGCATAGAAATATATATATTGCATATATTGCAAGCAAATATGAAAATTCGGCGAGTGAACATGCGCGAGCAGCGAGCGTTTTCGTGATCGCTCAGTAAAGTTTGTAATTTGTAGCCTGCCGCGACGCAGAGCGAAAAGCTGCACATACACGCCATAACGTAGCGGCTACGTCTGTCCTTAGTAAGTCTTGCGGTAAGGATGCTGGCAGCTCTCACGTATACGCTATAACATAGCGACTACGTCTGTGTTAATAAGTCCCGCGATAAATGGTGGTCCCATTTCCTATCTGGCAGCTCTGCTCACGGTTCTTCTTCCAGGTCTCTCATGCACTGACGATTGTTCGGCTCGCACTTGCTGAGTTGCTTACTTTGTCACTTCTTTAGTTGGACCAATCCCACCGCTGCCACCAAGTTTCTTATATCTCTCCGTGTACAACGGGAATTTGGGGATGATCCAAGAGTTCGGTCTGTCTTAGGAGTTGGGACTCCGAGTGTAGAGGAACTTAAGACAGAGATTCCGAAAAAAAAATGTATTTGAACAGCTTACTCGTTATTATAGATTGGCTGGATAATGCTTCGGTGATGTACAGTTTTGGCGCTTTGCGGAATCTCACACTCACTTTCTGTATATGCGTCACTACTTAGATTCGGATTACGGCCTCGAGATACTCGGTGCTTCTGTGGCGCGGATTCAATAAATAACTAAGCTTCATAACGTTTGATAAAGTTTAATGTTAGAACGATGCGTACAATAAGATGGTCAGTGAAACGAATGAATAAATGTTATAAAGTTTTGTTAATGTTTTTCATGTTGCTATCAAATTAAATCAATAAATGAGACGAATGAAATTAGTTGGTGAATAAATAAAATGAAATTGGTAGCACTGAAGTTGTCGCTGTACGCCATAGCACTCCCTGCGATGTTCTACGCTGCAAATTTAACTTTCTTCTTAGAGCCAAGTTTCAAGTTGTTTACTCGAAGAAGTCAAAGCAGATGGATCAGAAGGAGTAAAAGGTGTTGTAATCGCCAAATCGATGTATATTTTTTTAGAAGGAAGGCTGGTTTAAGACATTTGGTAGTGATATTTATAATTTTTCCTGAAATATCAATTGTGAAAAGATAATCATTAATTCTTTCAACAACACAAAAAGGACCAGAATAAGGAGATACCAGAATGAAGAGATTTTCTAACTGTCATTTCTAACCCAAACATGAGTACAATCGTATAAATTTTTATGAAAGAATGGTGTTTTCTTACGGTAATGTGCAGTAGGTCTTGATTTAATTTCTTTCATATGAATTCTGTTTTTCAATAAAAATTTCTGGATCAGAAGGAAGATCTTCTTCAACGAAAAATTCTTCAGAAATTCTTAGTGTTGATCCATAAAGCATTTCCGCTGGGGATGCATTTAAATCTTCTTTAAAGCAAGTGCGAAGTCCAAGTAGAACGGTTGGTAAAATCTCAATCCAATTTTCCTTTGCATGACACATGATGGCACTTTTTAAAGTTCGATGCCATCTTTCCAGAATGCCATTGAAAGCTGGATGATAAACTGAAGTTTTTATTCGCTCGCAACCTATAAAGTTGGTGAGAGTTTTAAATAATGCAGCTTCAAACTGAGGACCTTGATCCGTTGTAATTGTTTGAGGGGCATCATATCTCGCAACCCAATGTGCACTGAGGTAATAGTTTCCGCAGAGATTTCTGTCAAAGGAATTGCCTCGGGCCATCTGGAAAATCTGTCAATCATGGTTAAACAATAACAAGAATTTTGACAAATAGGAAGAAGCCCAATCAAATCAAGATGAATATGTTGAAAACGTTGATCTGGAACAGCAATTTTCTGCGGAAGATTTTTAGTGTGTTTCTGAACCTTAGCACGTTGACAAGGTAAACAAGATCTTGCCCATTCTTTGATATCCTTCTTCATGATTGGCCAAACAAATTTCTGTTGTATTAATTTACAGGTAGATCAACTTGGATGAGATAAACCATAGACAACATCAAATATTTTTCCATGAAGTTGTTGAGGAACATAAGAACGAATGTTGACAGTAGAATAGTTACAGAAAATGGGTATAGTAGAACCAGAAAGTACAAGTTTCTGTAACTTGAGAGATGAATTAGTAAGAAGCGTTTTCAATTCTTCATTTTCTTTTTGTAACTCGGTTAATTCTTCTAGAGAAACTATCATTGGCATTGAAACGGATTCAATTCTTGAAAGAGAATCTGCAACTATATTTTGTTTGCCAGAAATATGCTCGATATTAATTGAAAATTGAGCAATGAAATCAAGATGTCGAATCTGGGAGATGATTTATCTAATTTCTATTGAAAAGCATAAATTAGAGATTTATGATTTATCCGAATAAGGATTTGGCGTCCTTTAAACATATATCTAAAATGCTTGATGACTAGATAAATACCAAAAAGTTCTCGATCGTAAATGTTGTAATACGTTGAGTGTCAACTTTTTTAAAAAGAAGGCAATTGGTTTGTTAATCTCATTAATTATCTGTTCTAAAGATGCACCTACTGCAAAATCTAATGCGTCACAAGTAAGAATGAGAGGTACATTCGGAGCAGGATGTGCTAAAGTAGTAACCCGTAAAAGTTCTTCCTTACAATTTTTGAAGGCTTTATCCGCTTTAGAAGTCCAAATAATTAATCTTCTATTCCTTTTCCTACTATCTTTTAAATATTTTGTTAAAACTGCTTGATGTGATGCAGCATTTTTTAAACATCAACAATAGAAATTCCTATGAATTTTCATATATAGTTTTTGAATTTTTATAATCTATTATAGCTTTAACTTTTTCAGATGTTGACTTAATTTCTTGCTTAGAGACTAAATAAGGAATGGGATTTTCAAGGAAAGGTGTTTGCTAAAGAGACATTTGGATAAATTGATAATCATGCCAAATTGTTTGAGACGGTTAAAAACAGTGTGAAGATGTTTAGAATGCTCTTTCTCATCTACAGAAGCAATTAATATGTCATCGAGATAGCAAAAACAAAAGTCAAGTCTTGATAGTATAATATTGAGACGTAAAAAAATTTGAGCAGCATTACGCAAACCAAAAGGCATTACAAAAAATTCAAAGAGGCCAAAAGATGTAATAACAATTGTTTTGGGTCTTTCTGTAGCTACAGGTACTTGATAATAGGCTTTAACCAAATCAATTTTTGAAAATATGTTTTTACTGTGTAAACCAGCAGTGAAATCTTGTATATGAGGAAGTGGATATCAATCTGGAATAGTGGCTACATTCAAAGCTCGATAATCTCCACAAAGTCTCCATGAATTCTGTCCATTTTTGGGAACCATATAAAGTGGGGATGCCCATGTACTGCTTGACGATCGACAAATTCCTTGTTCTACCATGAGATTGAATTCCTTGCAAATTTCAATTTTTCTGGAGACTATCTACGAGGTGTCAAAGCAATCGGTAGGGCCTTTAGTAATAATAAGATATTCTACATGGTGAATCTTGATTGTAGAAATGGGAGCGAAACGAATTAATTCAGGAAACTCAGCGAAAATTTTATGAAAAGGTGAATCAGGAAATATAGTGCAAACTGTTAAATGATAAACTCTAGATAGTTTTTCTTTAAATGAAAGACCGGTAACACTACCAAAAAGTTGTTTATTTTTTATGTCAACTAAAATTCCATAATTACTCAAAAAGTCTGCTCCTAAAATAGGTCTTTGAATATCCGCAATGCAAAATTTCCATCTCAAAACTCTTCTTAATCCAAGATTTAAAGTTAACGTTTTAAAACCATAAATGTTAATCTTGATACCATTAGCTGGATAAAATTTAAAAGAAGAAGCTTGAGTTTGATATTAATTTTTTAGGAATGTTAGCTCCGGTATCGATCAAAAAATTAAATCTTGAGGACTTATAAAAAATAATGAGGTGATTGGTAGGTGAACCATAGTCAGCCGCCTTACAACTTAACGGTGTAGTTAGTTTCCCTTTATCAATTAGAGATTTAGACATGTTACAAGATATGGTACATTTAACGCTTTAGTAGCAAATTTTATGAAAATTTTGTAAAAACAAATTTTTTGGTGTTCTTTTTCTATTTTCTACTTCTTATACTTCTTGACGATGATCTAAATCTTCTTTGTATCTAAATTTAAATCTACTACGTGGACGTTTAATTTCGAGTGCAGCAATTCTACGTTCGAGATCTGCCAAATTTAAAGCATTTTCTTTAATTGAGGAAGCTATTGACGCTACTTGCAGGCTAATTTCGCGATCCATAATTTTATCGGCTAGTTTAATCAGTCAGCGAGCTTAATTAAAGAACAATCTTCAATGACAGCTAAAGTAACTTGAACTTGGAAAGAGGTAATCTTTGTAACCAAATTGAATGCAAAATGTTTTCTAAAATGATTCTTCCCTCTAATTGTTTAATTTTTCGTAAAAATTTGGATGGTTTTTTTGTCATTTAATTCTATTCCGGCTAATAATTGTCGAATATGTTTTTCTTCAGAATCCGTGAATTGGTTAATTAAAATGTTTTTAATATGAAAATATCTTTTTTAGGTGGATTTTCTATTATTTCCGGAATTGCTAATAACGCTTGCTCATCAGATGTCGAACAACTGAGCTATATTTAACGTCGCCTGAGCGAATTCGAAAGATTGTAAATTCGCTTTCTAATTGAGCAAACCACAATTTAGGCTGCTTATGTCAAAAATTCGATAATTTTAAAAAGAAATTCATTTGAATGGTTCTCGTTTAGCTGATCTTGTTAAAGAAGCTACCGGTATAACCAAGAGATTCCAAATTATTTGTTATGTATTGCTGAATTTCCTCTGATGGAATTGACGCTGAAGTTTCTGGAGTAGCAATCGGAGATCCAAAGGCATCGTAGATTTTCTTTGGCGGAAGTTTCCGAAGTCGAAGTTTAAATTCACCCACGCGGGAACACAAAAATTTTCACAATCTTGTATCGGGATCATCAGTTGTGGCGCGGATTCAATAAATAACTAGATTTCGTAACGTTTGATAAAGTTTAATGTTAGAACGATGCGTACAATAAGATGGTCAGTAAATGATTGAATAAATGTTATAAAATTTTGTTAATGTTTTTCATGTTGCTATGTATCAAATTAAATCAATAAATGAGAAGAATGAAATTAGTTGGTGAATGAATGAAATGAAGTTGGTAACATTGAAGTTGTTGTTGTACGCCATATTTTTATGATTCGAAAGTAGGTGATTTTTCGGTATAAAATCGCGATGTCTTAATTGATTAATTAATTTTTCAATGAAATGCATGTCTTGCATTTAATCGCAATTTTAAGAACGCGCACAATCAGCTTATGAAATGTTAATTTTGCGCTGTGCTCTTTTGACTTTTTTAAGTCGTTATTATATCGAATTTCGGGTTACGACAAGAGTCGGAGAGAAAACCAGCAAAAGAGAGAGAGAGAGAGAGCAAAAGAGAGAGAGTGCGAAGGAGAAAGAGAGAGAGAGAGAGAGAGAGAGAGAGAGAGAGAGAGAGAGAGAGAGAAAAGAAAATCGGAAATAAAAAAAGCGGAAATAAAGAGAGCGGGAGAGAAAGAAAGAAGAAGAGAGAGAGGAAGCGGAAGAGAAATAGAACGCGAGAGAGAGGGAGAGTCCCACTACGCCGCATTGACATACCGTCAAATATATTATATACACAAAGTGCGTCGATACCTTTTTTGATGCGCGGCTATTATTTATATAGCGCTATTGTTTTGTATGTGGTATATCTCACTTTGTTATCATTCATATAGTGAGAGCGAGGAGGCAATAAGGCAGTAGTTCCGTATGTCGTCATTGTATATACCTTATACCCCATGCGGTCCCAAACACATCGCGAATATTTCCGAGTACGATTTTGGCCGATGGCGAATGTAGATCTCCCAGACTGCTCTTACTCCGTTATTCGTATACATTCAACATATACAATTTTCTTTTGATTCGCGACCGATAATCAGCAGGAAAAGAGCGAGTACGAACACGAGTAACGAAATAATCCAAGTGCTCAGTCCCACATTATTCGCTAATGCTTTTACTCGCAAATATTCGCGACGTGTGTGGGATCGGCTTATTATACGCGACAAAAGTTCTTAAAAGATATCATTTAATCTCTGCAATTAATACTTAACGATTCATAAGCGAATGCTATTTATCCAAGTAGATATTAATTTCCTATGATTTATTAATATATTATTATACTAACTAAAAAAAATCTTACAAAAGTAAAAAAAAACGCCAAGTATATTAAAAAAATCCTAATTAAGCGAAAAAATTAATAACAAAAATTTTAATATATATCTTTAAAAAATAATTTTTAAATTTTGCGGAAAAAATATAAATTTTTATAAAAAACAGTTTTTTGCAGAAAAAATATTAATCTTTATAAAAAAGCAGTGAGATCTCTTTAAAAAAATGTTATGAGTAAAAAAATACGCCAAGTACATAAAAAAAATCCTAACTATAACGCACATAATTACAAAACTTTTAATTTTTTTAAATAATTTTTTAAAAAATTTTTCTTTAGAAATTAAAAAATAAAAATTAAAACTAAATATGAAATCAATAATTAACTAGCCAAGTACATTGAAACTAGGTAGAATTTCAGTAGAAAATTTAGTTTGTAAAGAGTTATAATTTGAAATATTTATCATAAAATCAATCTTGCAATTATGGAAATATTATAGATTCTCTGAAGAAATATTAAAATACATTTTATTTTTATCAAGAAATTACATTATATTCTCCCTCTCTCAAATAAATTGTATTGTATGATATATTAAGTAGCACTATTATATTGCGGATTTTATTACAAATACATAAATCATAAAAAACTATTTAATCCTTAGTGTATATAATAACGTTGATCACATTGATTACTAATTTCAAATTTAAAAGTGCCCTTTGCGAAACTGATCAACTTATTGTGAAATGAATTATAAGCTTTATTTAGATAAACCCGAAATTAAAAGAAAAATTAAAGCGACATACAAATACTTGGCGTGCCCGTAAAATAAGAATTTGCAAGATTTATTATCAATACAGTATATCAATATATTAATTTAATATCCGTTATTATGTTGATTCATTATCAATATATTAATATGACGAGTGGCACCCGTTTGATCATGTTAATATTGACCACAGTCCGGATTGACTATGTTGATATTGACCACAGTTCCGATTGATCACGTTGATATTGACCACGTTGATATTGACCACAGTTTTGATTGACCACTGTTCCGATTGAGCACAATTGAGATTGATCACGTTGAAATTGACCACGGTGCTGATTGACCATGTTGATATTGACCACATTGAGGTCGACTACGTTGATATTGACCATGATGTCGATTGACCACGTTGATATTCACTTCATTGCGATTAACCTGGTTTTGAACTACGCTTTGTCCGGAAAATTGTAAATTTACACTTCACGTGGAAAGTTTTAAGCCTTGCATCACATGGAAAGTTTTAAACCCATATGGAATCTTATTTTGCAATAAAAAGTGTGTGCATGGAGGCAATATATTCCCCCTCCGCAGGGGAGCTTAACTATCATTAAAATTAGACACATAGGTTTGCCTTGAACCTCGCTTTGCGAAAGTTTTAAACCCATATAGAATCTTACTTTGCATTAAAAGATTATGATAAATATTAATATAGTCAAATGAGACCGTGGTCAATATCAACGTGGTCAACATCAACGTGATCAATCGCAACGTGGTCAATCACAACGTGGTTAATTATAATGTAATAAATATTAACGTAGACGCTCCCATATGATGTATAATGCGACCTGGGCATGCTAAGTATTTGTATGTCACTTTAATCATACTTTTCGTCTCGGGCTTATCTGGTAAAGCTTATGATTAATTTCACAATAAGTCGATCAGTTTCGCAAAGAGCACCTTTAAATTTGAAATTAGCAATTAATGTGATTAACGATATTACACTAAGAATTAAATAGTTTTTTTATGATTTACTTATTTGTCATAAAATCTGCAATATAATAGTGTTATTTAATATATCATAATATAAAATATTTATTTGAGGAAGGGAGAATATAGTAATGTAATTTCTTGATAGAAATAAAATGTATTTTAATATTTCTTCAGAGAATCTATAATATTTCCATAATTGCAAGATTGATTTTATGACATATATTTCAAATTATAACTCTTTACAAACTAAACTTTCTACTGAACTAGTTTCTACGTACTTAGCTAGTTAATTATTGATTTCATATTTAGTTTTAATTTTTATTTTTTAAGTGAAAATTATTTTCTAAAAAAAAATTTTTTTTTAAATTATTTTTTAGAGAAAAAATTAAAAGTTTTATAATTTTTTGCGTACTAGTTAAGATTTTTTAAATGTACTTGGCGTATTTTTTTTACCTTTATAAGATTTTTTTTAGAAAGATCTCACTGTTTTTTATTATAACTGTTTTTTTTATAAAGATTAATATTTTTTCTGTAAAAAACTGTTTTTTATAAAAATTTATATTTTTTTCTGCAAAATTTAAAAACTATTTTTTAGGGATAAATATTAAAATTTTTGTTAGTAATTTTTTACATACAAGTTAGGATTTGTTTAATATATTTTTTTCCTTTTGTAAGATTTTTTAAATTAGTATAATAATTAATCACACGAAATTAATATGTACTTCGATAAATAGCATTCGTTTATGAATCGTTAATTATTAATTGTAGAGATTAAATTGTAGACATCTTTTAAAAACTTTTGCTATCGCGTGTAATAAGCTGGTCCCACATACGTCGCGAATATTCGCGAATGAAGGTATTCACGAGTAGTGTTGGACTGGGCACTCGAATTATTTCGTTACTCATTCTCGTGCTCGCTCTTTTTCCGCTGGTTGTTAATAAACTGTCGCGAATAAAAAAAAAATGTATATGTAGTATGTATACGAGTAACGGAGTACGAGTAGTCTAAAAGATTTACATTCGGCATTGGCCAAAATCGCGTATAATCGCACTCGTAAATGTTCGCAATGTGTGTGGGATATAAAGTACATACTATGATGACACACGGAACTATTGCCTACTCGCTCTCATTGTATGAATGATAACAAAGTGAGACGATCCATATACAAAACAATAGCGCTATATAAACAACAGCCACATACGACTTTGTTTATATATTTGACGATATGTCAATGTGGCGTAATGGGATATACATGTACATATACTCTCTCTCTCTTTCCTCTCTCTTTCTCTCCCGCTCTCTCTTCCACCCTCTCTCTCTCTCTCTCTCTCTACCCTCTCTTTTTGCCCCCTCTCTCCCTCTCTCTATCCCTCACGCTTTCTTTTTCCTCCGCTTTCTCTCCCTCTGTCCCGTTTTTTTTCTCTCTCATTTTTTATCTCTCTTTCTCCCGCTTTCTCTTTCTTTCTCTCCCGCTCTTTTTCTCTCTCCCGCTCTTTCTCTTTCTCCAGCTCTCTCTCTCTCTCTTTCTCTCTCTCTCTCTCTCTCTCTCTCTCTCTCTCTCTCTCTCTTTCTCTCTCCCGTACCCGCTCTCTTTCTTTCTTTTTCATTTATTATAAATTATAAAATGTATACATGTAAGAATCATACATATGCACACACAACACATTGTCTTTCAAGGCATATTTGCACATCAAACTAATAATCGTACGCGAGCACTGCAAGCGCGTCTTGAGGGACAAAGTCGTTTTACATGTATGCGTGCGAGCGTACGTAAGATCTGAAACTGATATAAAAACTCACTGATGAAAAATCTCACAATTCTCATTTACGATCATCATTTCTCGAGATTGATTGTACCAATCTCATTCGAACTGGTCGCAATCGAAAGCTTGTATTCACATAATATAATAAAAGTGTTGTTAGATTTTTGATTAATGGCTTTATTTCTTAAATATTTTAATCAAAAGTTTACAAGTCCTAAAATTCCGGATAAGCTACTCCTGTTCCCTACATAAGCAAACTGTTTCACAAGCTAGGAAGTATTTTTCTTATGTACTTGACGTCGCGATACTACCGTGTGATAACGCTTAATAAAAAAGTTATTGAATGAAATCTGGCCAATCAGCGCTGATCTTTAGCCGGACGCATGTCAATGAGCAGCGCGCTTAGTAGTGTGCGAAAGCACTTTGTCGTTATGGTCGCACACTATTACCAGGCGCGCAACTCAAAGACGTACGCCCGGCTAAAGATCGAGACGATCTTTAGCGGGGCGCCAGACTTTACTCAATAATAATTTCTTTCTGAAGCGTTATAGAGGAAAATAGTACAGGATTTTTCGATTCAGTTTGATCCAATCTACTTTCACACTTCGGGTGTGTCAAAAGTTTCGAGACACCCTGTATATTTTATATATATATATATATATATATATATATTTAATATATAATTATTTCTTCTAACGTTTTTTGTAAGGACAATCTTGTATGGACATTTTCTAGAAAACATTTCTAGAAATTGGTTATAAAACATTTCAAATATTTTTGAAATGTTTCTAAAACAAATATACGCTACATAGGTTGTCACAAACACATTTATTATATAATTCAACAAACAGCATACACATTCATGTAATGTTGAAACGTATTAAAAAAAAAAAATACGGAAAGAAAATAGGAATCTCGATGGAGACTCGCTTTTCATAAAAAGAGTTATTGAGAGATGAAAAATAATAGCAAAGCAAGAATGGAAGGGGACGACAAATCGAGCACAATCTTCACGGTCGCGACGTTTGGACTCGCCGGTCCGATGCCAGAGCGAGGCGCTATTATAATTTCGTGTCTGGTTTGATCACCATCGTCGAAAGTCGAAGTGAGTTTGTTATCAGCTGAACATTAAAACGATATATCAAACTATTTGCGAAAAATACGCAAAAAATCTCATTTAATATCTCGCACAGTTTTTTGTTGTTTTTTTTTTACGTCCGGCGACGACAAGCGGCATATATATCGTATTCCGTAAATACATTATCACTCTTATTATTCCAGTTCCGTTTGTTTTCGTCAAAATCATGAAATGGTATGTATAAAATTTATTTTCTAATTAACATAACCGAATGTGTGCTGCGATTTCTTATTTTTATGTAAAATTTTATATACTATCTTTTATGTTTAAGTTATTTTTGCTATTTAATTTTGTGTATATTATGTATATTATAATATTGTGTAATTGTGTATTAATTGTGTAATTGTTTTATATATATTTTGTATATATGTACAACATTTTTTATATATAAATGTTAATTTACGAAAGGTATCGTGTATTATCATAATTGTTTGAAGAAGAATGTGAGTTATGCAATGTATATATTTTCTGAAATATATATTTTAAGTAGATAAATCATAAGCTTTTGCCAGAACATTAAAATAAATCGTTTTTAAATATTTCTTGAAATTAGATGTAGAATATTTAGATTTACATTTTTCAAATAAAGAAAATAAATTGTATATTTCTTACAAGCTTTTCAAATTAAAGAAAAAATTTAATAAAAATTTGTTTTGAAACAAAATTGTATGTGTGTGTGCGCGTGCGCGTGCTTGTGTGTGTGTAAATTGCTATTCCTAAAGATCAGAAGTAGCTTATTATAACTTTCCTTTCTACTTAGTTGTCTTTTGTAGATAAAATCTAAATGTAGCTAAAATGTTGCTTTTTGTATTCAATTTTTATTAAATTTATAATTTTCTATTGGCAACTTTTTTTTACTCTCTATAATCTTCAATCATAGAATTATCTGTTTACAAATTAAAATGTTTTAACGAAAGTGTTATTGATATATAAAACAACATAAATAATTAAGAAATTTCTAACTCTTAATACGTGCTATATATAATGATATAATTACAACTATCTATTTTAGTATCGAGGTCTCTATCTATAATACAATTTGTATCTCATCTCTAAGACTATATATTCTATTATTAAAGACACTTTAAATATGCATGTATGTAATTATATATTGCAAATCAAGCATGATGTATTTCTTAAATATATATATATATATATATATATACACACACACAAACACACAGGGTGTCTGATAATAATCGTACCATTCGTAATGTGCAAGTAGAGTAAACCAAGCAGGAAAGTCCTTTACCATTTTTTGTATGACGCTTAATAAAAGAATTATTATTGAGTAAATTTTGATCAAACATCGCTGATCTTTAGCCGGGCACAGATCGGTGAGATCTCCGCGCTGTGACAATTGAACGCTCATGCACACTACCAAGCGCGCAGCTCACCAATGTGTGTTTGGCTAAAGATCAGCGATGATTAATCAGATTTTACTCAATAATAATTCTTTTATTAAGCGTTATACAAAAAAATGGTAAAGGATTTTCCTGCTTGGTTTAATCAAGTCTATCTACACATTACAGATAGGGCAATTATTATTAGACACCCTGTGTA
>JBCEZV010180351.1:10613-22041 GCA_039654365.1 Cataglyphis livida
ATGCCGAAGCTCGTTTATCACAATAACGCTCGCACGTCTTTCTCGAACGCAGTAAACTTCTCGTCTGACTCTTTCTGTTGATTCCTCAACATTTTAACACACTGATCCATGTATAGTTTGTTGGCGGCTTCGGTATCGGCTTCAGGTTGCTCTACATGGCGAATCTTGCGCGATCTCGCGTCATAGTCCGTAGCGACGCGACATAGAGCGTTTTCGCGCACGTAACTTTTCACCAATCTATGATCAGTTGTATCATTTCGCTGTTCAAATAATCTAAATTTGTTGATATGCATCATCGATGCGAGTGACACTGATCGAGTGATTAATTTTGTCAAGACACCGTTTAATTTATAATAATGCCGGTTTCGCAAAGTTCTTCGATGATCGACAGGATTTCGTTGTCGTGACCGTTGTGACCCACTTGGCGCAAAGCGTTGAGCAATCATAGACGATCCACCAACTCGTTGGAATCGCACTGCACGTAATTAATCTTATTATCGCGACATCGTGAGAGGCATGAATACTCCTTTTCCAGATTTTTTCTTTTTCGGTTCGATCGACATCAACGGTGCAATTATTTCTTTGTACTTGTATCCTCTGTTGACCCGTATTCGACCGTGTGCATCGTGATTGTATTTATGTGCGCTCGTTGTCAACAGCATGCTCTTGTACGTTTGCTTATCATCCTCTGAATAAATGACATCATCAGGGGTTCTCTAGAAGATCAACTCGTAAAGATCAGGTGTGCCATACGTCGTCGATAATTATGCTATCCGCGTTGTTCATGTCAAAACGTTTATTATCGAACATCATTCCATCCTGACCGAAATAAACATCAAACATTTATCTATACCGCTATTTTGATCAGGACAGACCAGATGTACTTTTGGCCCAGTGGACTTAACTGATCTCGCAACATTTCTTGACCCATCGGCGTTTGCAATTGATTTCGAACGAATTTCGACGTTACGAGCGAATCGTCCGTGGTTTCGAAAACATTCTTGCGAGCAAGTAATTCGGACATCATAGGTACGATTCTCGTCGTTATGGACGGTGTAGAGGTTATTTGGTCGGTGGTTCGTCCAGTGGAGCGACCAATCGTTTCGATTTATGCGTGTCGCTGTAACGATTCGCGATTCGACCACGTCAGATTCTTTTTCTCTTTTTTTTGGTGTTGCATCCTTCTCACGCTTCTGAATAATTAATGGTTCGATTTCCGTGTCGATGTTATTCTCGGGCTCGTTCTTTACTACGATCGACAATTTTGTAGCGATCCGATGAGAGGTTTAAAATGTTTGTCCAATACGATATCCTCCTCGATTTTATCGGTCTTCTAAGCGCGACGTTTCTTGTGAATCGATACGCTCGTTTTCCTCGCAATATTTTTGCGCTCACGAATATTCGCTGTCAGCCATGTCAGTAGAGTGTCAATTTCTTACGTTTCATATGACATTTCACGATTATGTATCGGCAATGACTAATCGCTTTGCGGTATCGCGAACACGTTAAATCCTTTTCTGTACCGACCATCATTGAGTAAGTTGTCTTTGTCTATTACTACGAATCCATACTTGTGCTGTCAACAATCGCGACATAACGCGCAAAATTCATCGTAAAATATCGTAACATATCAGAAATAATTGCACCGATGTTTAAGTATTCTCGCGTACGTCTGACAAAGATAAAAGCAGTCGACGCTCGAATATCGACCCATTGAAAATTATTCTTTTACCGCCTCTTGCTTATCGTATGCTACATCATCAAACACAAAGATCAAGTTTGAACGCGCCTCGGCGGAATGACGTCACTGTTGTTGGAGAATGTAAAATAACCAATTTCGTCGATCGATGTCAATAAATTCTCCAGATATCGATATTTCGGCTGTTGAAGTGATTTTGAGTACACGTACACGCTCTCGAAACGTACACTGTGTGGACTTTCTATCAAATTTATCAATACGTTGGTTTCCGCAATTTGAAGGAACACAAATGATACCGCGTATAGTAGTCGGTAACATCGTATCATGCTTGCGTATCTCCGGGTTGTCCTCCATCGACCGTAATTTGTCATCACAATTCGTCACTTTGATTATCGCCAACATTTGTAGCACGAATTTTATTTTCATACTGCCGATTGAAAAAGCAATTGGATCGAACGTCTATTTATAGGTGTGCGGAATCGCGAATCGCTCAGTAGCGAAAATATTCATCCTGCTATCGAGACCTTTCGATATTTGCAATTTGAGCGCCAAAAAATTACAATTTGTGCCGAAAGTCGTTTTGCTGCGAATTTGTGACGATCACATCCATTATCTGTGGAACAAGCTTCCGGAACATATAAAGGCGGATTTGGAGGTTTAACGATATCGTCGCTGTTACAAACATTAACCATGAATCAACCGAAAATTAACCGTGGCAACAAATGCACATCAACTGGCCAACGCCATTAATAAAAAATTGCAGCAAATGTCAATCAAAATAGGTAGTGACCTATTAAATCGCGCGATAAACGCATTTTCTATCGAATTACATATTGCTGGCTATCAATTTTGCGGCCCGGATACTTATTTGGAAAAACTGGCGAGAGGCGATCAGGGTATAAATCCATTGGACGCGGAGTGCCGCGAGCACCACATTGTGTATTCTCGAAGCACCGATCTTACCGAGAAACACGCGGTTGACAGGATACTCGCTGAGAGAGCGCAAAAACGCATCGTCGCGAAAGATTCGACTCTGGATGAGAGAGCCGCAGCTACAGGTATTTAGGTAGCGATGAAAGCCAAGACAAAGATCGGTATGGATATAAAGATGAAGATGAAAACAAAGACGAAAAAAAAGACGCTGAAAAAACGTATACTTCGATTATATGGATATTGGACGCGCTCGGATCCTTGATCGATGAAGCGGCCGGTGTGGCAAAAGCGGTGAACGATAGCAAAGCCATGCGACGTCAGCTGAAGGAGCTGCAATGCCACAATCGCGCGATGAAAGGGCTTTATCTCGCTCCGTACAAATATGGACAGGGATTGTATCTCGGCCCGTATGAACAGACAGTGGACAGGGCGTGGTAACGAAGAAAAAAAAAGTCAAAGAGATATTAAACATGCCTACGGTGACAACGAACATACAATTAGAACAACTAGCAAAATATATGCGTATACCATTTTTAGAGGCGTTTTTATGCGTAATTCTCTACCAATCGGTGGTATACGTTGAAAGTGGCATCGTGAATTTGAATAATACCAAAGGATCAGGTACTCATTGGGTGGCTTACGCAAAGAGGGAGAGTCACGTTATATATTTCGATAGTTTTGGCAATTTTTGATCATCAAATGAATTGGTGCGATATTTCGGGCGGAACGTGACAAATATACAGTACAATCATACATCTGTTCAAACTTACGATCAGAGTATCTGCGGACAATTGCGTTTGCAATTTCTTCGTACTATTGATGTCGATCGGTGTGAATTTAAAACCTAACGATGCGCCGTTAAGACTCAGTATTCGTTAAACATTTTTCCCGACATGTCTATGACATTCACGCTGACCGGGAAGAGTAATGTCCTTGCGGCACACTATCATCCAGTCATAGATTTGAGCGACGGTGACTAATGCTCGGGCTCGGTCTAACAAATTTTGAAACTTATCATACAATGCCAAACGAGAATTCCTCGAGTAATAAATTTTATTTTTGATGAAAATGACACAAAAATTACAATTCCTGAGGGATCGTACGACATACATAAATTTTTAAATCATGCAATTTTATGGAAACGCCCGCGACGCGTGGTTCGCTCCGGCAATCATTTCGATAAACGCGGTGATATCCCGTAGGAGAGGAGACTGTTCAAGCAAACGGTGACGAGGACGAAACTGTAGAATACCCGATAATGCTCCGTGTTAATTATAATACGATGAATAGCGAGAGATCAGGTGCGCTTTCAGAGTAAACTTTAACAAACTCAACAACATTGGTTCGCTGCTGGGATTCTCAAACCGCATATTGCAGCCGAGACAGTGGCACCAATTGGACGTACCGATTAATATCATCAACGTAAACATTATCCGCAGAATGTAACGTAACCGCGGGTACGTACAGTATCGACAAACGCGTTCATACGATACATGAATTTTCACCGAGCATGCCACCAGGATATAAGATATCGAAAACGCCTGCGCAGATCATTTACCTGCCGATTATCTCGCGGAGCATTACGGATCTAACGATACGCGTCGCGGAGACGGATGATTGCTCAATCTTCAAGGAGAAGAGATTACCATCAGATTGCACGTACGATGGTGACGAAATTAGCGTGCGCTACATGCTCGTATTGAACGACTCGAAGAAGAACGCGAGAGTTAATATCTTTACGGTACCGATTGATGATATCATCCGATCATCATCATCATTCATCATCACCATTAGATTGCATTAAAAAGACGAGAAAAAAGCTCAGCGTATCGAACATTGAATTTTTACAATCTTTGGGCTTTGCGGTGCAAAATATTTGAGAAAATATGACCGACATCCTTAACATTGAAGGCAAGCCGATCTTTGATGATATCGTCGAGATTAAGGCTCACACGTACAATCTGTACACAGACAGCACAACGTTTGAATACGACAACCTAGACGAGATACGAATACCCATACAACAACAAGATTTATACACAATGCCGTATGAGAGTTTTCTATACAGCGAGGGAAAACTAACGATAAACAAATCAGCTAAATGATCTGATGTGACCCTTGGTTAATATTTTTTTTTTTAAATACAAAAATTAAAGTTTTAGTGAATTTAGCCGGAAAGATATTATTTTTATTTCAATCTTAGTTCAATCGATGCGCAATCGTTTGTTGGTCACGGAAAAACTAATTAAAACGTTTGTTGGTTCATATTTGCCTTAAAAAAAACTAATGCAATAATGGTAGCGGGAGAGGTTGGGTAAAGATTAAAGGCAACCTCACCGATTTCAATGACCTTGATATATGTTGTCAAGGACATAATTTTGAATAACCATTTCTTCTAATTTAATCGTCGCCCGTTGTTTATTAAAAAGTTATTAACAAAAAAAGTTTGAAATATATCAAAGTACATGCATAGATAGGAAGTACGCGCGTTTGTACATTCTAATAAATAAATTATAGATAAAAAATACATTAAATGTATACGAATTATTAATATATTTTGTTTTTTTTTTAGTTTCAGAATATTTAACGGGTACCTTTTGTTTTAGCATATATTATGTCCACGAAACATTTTTTATGCATATAATATAAAATTGTATGCATATATATAAAATGTTATTTTTGCAATAAATAAAGCAAAAAGAATAAAATAATTTTTTAATAAAAATAAACTACATTTTTAATTTGATCAAATCTTTATTATAGAAAATAAAATAATTATTTCCAAATAAAACAATTGTATGTGTGTATTTGTGGTATAATACTTTTGTAATCTTTGTTCATTGTGTCTTTTGTATATATATATATACATATATACAGTAAATTATTTTGTATATAATGTAGAAATACGCAATAAAATTATTTTTTTCCCTTTTTTATTAATTTAATAAAATCACAAGCTTATCAAGTATAAAAAAATATTTTTAATTTTAATAAGAATAAAATCGCATAATTTAAGGCAAATGTATATGAATATCGATAGTGTTAAGATATGTTTCAATTGTAGCGAAGAATAATCGGTTTCACGATAAAGACTCGAGTTTAATTCAGTTGTCATAAATATTAAATTTTTTTCAATTTTTATATCAGCAAAAATAATATATTAGATATGTTTTATTAATATAATTTATATATACAAAAGTCAAATTTGAAAGTTATTTATTTATTAATTATAATATAATAATTAATAAAAAAATAATAGTATAAATAACATTCAAAATAAAATATTAATCATATTATTTATAATGTAAATAATACATTCAATATTTATTTCTAAAAAATATAACATCTTATGTTTCAAGACATATAGTACATTTTTTCAACTATTTTTTGTAGTAATTTAAAGATATAATACGATATATGATACATAAAAAATTATTGACTTATAGTTAGACATAAAAGATTTAAGCTCTCTAAAATTCATTTTCTTTTTCCAACATATATATTTATTCATATGTATGTCGAGTTTGTGTACGTGCGTGCATGCGTGCATGCTTTTGTGTGTGTGTGTGTGTGTGTGTGTGTGTGTGTGTGTGTGTGTGTGCATAGAATGTCGTACGCTTACTTTTAATTTATAACGTACATCGTTCTATATAGTGAAAATTTATAGATACATACACATATGTATATATATATATATATATACGTATATGTATAAGTTTAAAGATAATAATAATAAATAATTTAAAAATAAATTAATTTAATGTAATAAAAAATATATTGGATGTGTGTTGAGTTTCATAAAAAAAATCGATCTAGTTTTGTTAATAAAATATTAACAATTTTTTGTAATATAAATAGATAAAAAAATAACAAACATTTTCATCATAACTTCTGTCAAGCGGATTAACATTTTTGATTTCTTCGATATTAAATTCTTTGAGATGAATATTTTTATTTTCAAAAAGTAATTCGCCTTCGAGTTCATCATATTTTACAACGACATTATTCATAATCATAGTATTTTCTATCCTTTTAACAAGTTGACTTGGTTCATTTATGAAAGTTTCATTTTCCGGACATTGAGTGTTGCCTTTATCGCTAGTTTGAATATATCCTGTGAAAAGTATGTTTCTAATAGATAATCTGATTATTATTGCAGTTGAGTTAGGATTAAATTCTCCGCGTTACCTCAGTTTTGAAAATAAATGTTTCACTGAATCTTGATTACATAATCTTGTCGCAAGTTCAAATCCATCAAATTGTCAAAAGTTTTTTATAAATTTCAAGAATAGCTTTTACAGTCACAATTAAAACTTTAAAACAAGGAATTTGATTTTGCTTTTTGCCGATTTAGACCATCTTGACCACCATTTGACAAAATCTATTAATAGATTTTCAATATCTGGATTTTTTGATGATAATGGTCGTTTGCCACCAAATGAAATATTAATACTGTAAGCATTGCACGCATTAATAACATTATTTAAGTACTCTGCAAATTCAGCTGTCGCTTGCCATGTAAATGTATTTAATTGTTTTTCATGATCGATTGTTTTGATTGTGGCTGCAAAAGTGTAACTCAATATCTGGAATGCTGTTTTCACGTTTATTGCTTCGGACGAGCGCGCTTTTGTAATATGAGACAGTAAATTAGAACTTTCTTTTGTGGCATTATAAACTATTCGAATATTTCGAAATTAGAATATGACGTAATAATTTTTCCATTACAATAAACCTTTTCATGAGTTCTAAGAAAACTTAGCAATCTTTTTATTTAATGCGGGAAATCAAATGATGCATATTATATTTTTCCCATTATATATAAAAAATTTTCTGAATTAATGCCAAGTTGAGCATAAGCATTTTGATTACGTGCCTTGATCACATATAACAAGTTGCATATCAGCACCGTTTCGCTCAATCTATCTAGACATTCTTTTAATAATATTATTATTTTCTCTGCTTTCATGCATTTTTCTGGGAGGAAATATGCTAAAGACTGTCGCCATACATGATGCGCATTCAAGCTATCTAGGCAAAAAACAAAAACACATTTAGCTCTTTCGGATTTTTTTCCTAAAGATCCAAAGTCAACAAGAGAGACTTTCTATTTCATCCAATTTAAGCAAATATTCTTTACAGGGTTTAATAGCCATTTCGTCTCATTTTAAAGCACATACTCTTTCCTCCATTGATATATGAGAAATCTTTTTTTTAATTTTTGAAAGATAAAATCACAAAATCCTGGTATGTCGGTATCCTCCCATTGTTTGTCGTATTCTTCTAGTCAATAGTTCGCTGTGCAGGAAAATTACAATCTGCTTTTCTTAAGCGACAAAAAGCAGCGGATGAATAATAATAGAGTTGTCTCGAAAGTTTTCTGTCTTTTTTTCTTCTTCCGTATACTTTGCCTTTGATGTATGTAGCTGCAACTTTATCATTGCTTTAGCAACAGAATGTAGCTCTTGTTCATCTATCATTTTTAAAAATATTTTTTTCTTCTGTTTATCATTTTTCGGTGTTTTACGTATTCATGGAATGCAGCGTAAACGATATTTTAAACGTCTTATTTATCTTTGCAATTTAATAATTTCTGATTTTAGAGAATTGTATGAATAATTTGAGTGTACAAATTCCATATTCTCGTATTCTCTTCATTTTCTGTTTCATTCTCTTCATTTTCTGCTTTTTTTTTGTTATTATGTTATTATGTGAAAGAAATGTGAGGACTGTTTCGGGTATAGATATTGGAACTCTTTTGGGTGTAGATGTTGGGACTCTTTCAAGTGGCTCGAGATGCATCCGTTATATTTTTCTCTTTCATGGAAGTATCGAAATATAAATGTGATGGCTGTTAACGTCGCAATAGGTTGTGGCATTTTCCTCCATAAATTCTATTTGTTCCATATTTATTTCTTCATAGTAAAGTACTTGTTCTATTTTTATTTTTTTGTTTTTCTTTATTTGTACATTGTTTTTATTTGTCATATTAATAAAAGATATAAGGAATTGACATTGCATTGCGTTTTAATATTTTTTTATTATTATCTATAAATAAATTTTGATGAAAGTGGTTCTTGCATAATTCTGCACGCCGAATAGAACTGGGTAACCATTTTTCTAAATTAATATCCCTGTAACAGAAACAAAATAAAAAATTGGAAAATATTACAATTATTACAATTATTTTTTTTACCTTCTTTCCTTCAATATGTTTAATTTAAATCCTGTTTAAAGTTTTACACATTTGTTTGCTACGAATTTTCAAAAAATAAAAACGTGTTTTTGAAAGAGTTAATCTCATTTTTCTTGAAAACTTGATCCGATAGAAATTTTTTAATGACAGAATTATTCAGCGTTTGAAATTACTCTAGAAACAGTGTTCAAATGTTCTGATACAAAACCTTGTAAACTAATGTAATTAATTAATAATAATTAACATTTTAGTTAAATTATTACTATTAGAATGCATTTTACAATTTCAAAAAGTACATTTTTTATTATTTATTTAAGTTTAACCAGCAATTGTATATAACATGATAAATAATAAAGTAAATAAATCGCGTCGTAAACAACATGATATGCAATATATTTAAGCCACGTGTCATAAAATGTTGATAAATTTTAATGTAAATGAATTTTATTATCTTATTAAATATAATGACGAAATAACAACATATATATGTCAATCTCTAAACCAATTAATATATCACAGAGCTAAAAATAAAAAATGGTAAACGCTTTATATTTATATAATATATAAAATATTTACATTGAATCATACATTACTGTATTCTTTTCATACAGCTCTTCAATTTTTATTATATCGAAATGTTAATGTTAGTGTTTGCTTTATTGATTTCCCTCGGGAGTACAATCTCTTGCAATTACAATTTTACATCTAACTTAACTCTAATTTAACAACTAACTTATCTCTAACTTAGCCTAACTTACTCTCTATCTGTTTCTATCTAATCACACACACACACACATCTCTATCTGCCCTACTATAATTTAGGTCCTCCGCTTCCGGTTTATATCATGTTTTCTTCCCTTTTATGCACCTTCATTCACACATTCTATCTCAATCTCTCTCCTTTGCCCGCTCTCTCTCTCTCTCTCTTTCTCTCCCTTTCTACTTTTCCTCTCTATTCCGTCTCCTCTTGAATTTTACCCTTTACCTAGTTCCCACTTGACTGTTTCTCCCCTCTTCATGCTCTCCCCCGCTTTTCAAATTTTCTAATTCCCTCAACCATCCCTCTCCCTCACCCTTTTCCCCCAACATCTCCTGCCAGCCCTTCTCTACCCTCCAGTTCACACACCTTTCCCATACATGCTCCCACGTTTCCTCCTCCCTCCCATATAGTCTACATTTTTTATCCTCTTCCTCCTTCCAATACCAATTGCCCCTCATTCCATTCCCCAGTCTATACCTCGCCATCCTTTGTCATCTCATACTCTCCCCCCAATCTCTCCTCAGATACTCTGGTATCCCACTTCTCTTGATTTCTCTGTAGAGCCTGTTATATCTCGACTCCTCTATTTTTTCCCAGCGTTCTTTCTCATCCATCTCCCTATTCTTTTTCACAAAATAGCCGAAATCTAGCGCTCCTTCCGAACTTTTCGCTTCTACCTCCACCATGCCCCTGTCTCTGTCCTCAAAGTACCTACATCTTTCTTGCTCCCACTTCGATAAATCTATCTTCTTCCTACTCCTCTCCCTCACCTCTTCCCAGCACCTTCTTTCTATCCCACTCCCCCTACCCTCCAACCTTTTTTCGAGCCCCCACGCCCTTCTCCCTGCTCTCCCTCTTAACTTCTCTCTCTGCAATTCCTCCCTTATCATATATTCCGGTGTTCCCCATTCCACTCCTAACACCCATCTTAAGTACCTTTCCTGCAGTCTCTCTAACACCTTTCTCTCTCCCCATCCCCATATTTCCAGCCCATCACCGTCCACACCAGTTTATCGAAGAGCCATAATCTTCTTCCCCAATCGTTCTTTAATTTCTTTTTCCCTATTCCCCAAACCTGACCCATTACTGCCGCACCCATCCTCAACCTATCTCTTATCTGTGCTTCCTGTCATTCATTCCTCTGCATCATATAACCCAAATACGAGAATTCTTTGTCCTCGTTCATCTTCCGTCTCCTCCTCCATCCCCTATTCATCAATTCCCAAACCTGCCCTTCCGTTTTAATTTCCCTCACTTCCCTTTCCCATCTTTCCTTTTTTTCCCTTCTATCAACTTCTTATATTTCCCTTTTGCTTCCCTATAACATTTCCCATCCCCTCCCTTCTCTCTCCACCTCCTCAACTCTCTTCTTACTATATTCTTTTCCTCCTTTCACTCGCTATCCCACCATCTTCTCTCTCTTCTAATCCCCTTTGCCGCGCACCTATCTCTCATCACCTGCTTTATCCTATCTCTCATAGTTTCCCATACCTCCTTCACTTCTCCCACTACTTCCTCCACATTTCCTAGCGCCTTCCTGAACTCATCCTTTCCCTCTCGTGTCTATACCTATTTTTTACTAGTTCTCTCCTCCCTTCCTAACCTTATCTTATCCCCCCCTTTTATTCTGACTATGATTGGATGATGGTTGGAGTCTATGTTATCCCCCACCTCCACCTCGCATATTTGCATCTTCGTGTCTTCATCCCCCATCACATAATCTATTACCGAATTCCCACTTCCCCCTGTATATGTTCATTCCCCTTCTATATCTCCCTTTGTGCATCCATTAAATATTGTCCACCCCGCTTTTTCTATCCATCTCAACAACTCCTTACCC
>JBCEZV010181419.1:7599-20506 GCA_039654365.1 Cataglyphis livida
TAATTCTGATTCACCTTCAATAAAATCTATAGGCCTAAGATTAAGTTCTGCTAAAACTCTAATAAAATTAATTTTAATAAATTTGATATTTATAAAAATCTAAAAATGAATATCTTTCACTTAAAATTATTAAAACTTAAATAATTAAAATAAATCTAACCTCATAACATATTTGAGATTCAGATCGTATTGATCCTATCATTGAATATACTGAATTAGCCGACCATCCTATAAAAATTATAATATATCCCCCAATTGATATAAATAAAAATATTAATAATACAGAATAATTTAAAAAATATACATTAATAATATATGGAAACAATACTCATATTATTAATATTAAACCAAATCTTAATACTAGACACAAATAAAATAAATTATAATTAGACTTATAAACATAAAACAATTCCTTATTTAATAATTTAATTGCATCCTTAAAAGGTTATAAAATCTCAATAATTCCTACTTTATTCGGTCCCTTACATAATTGTACATAACCTAAAATTTTTCGTTTTATCAAAATTAAAAAAGCAATTCCCACTAATAAAATAAGTAATAAAATAATTGAATTCAGAATATTTAATTTAATATAATTAAAAAATTTATTTGTAAAAATTATTATTTACATATCCTTAAATTATATATATATATATATATATATATATATATATATATTTAAATTCTAAATTTAAAACACTTATCTGCCAAAGTAATTTTTTTTAATTACAATTTTATTCATTATAAAAAAAATTATTTCAAATAACCAGTCCTTTCGTACAAAATTATTTAATCACAATTATAGATAGAAACCGATCTAGCTCACACCGATCTTAACTCAAATCAAATTTTTGCTTAATTCCTTAAATAAATATAAAATAATTTTTTAAACTTTTTTATTATTTCTAAATTTTTATACTAATTATATCATTATTAATTTACAATCCTGATTTTTATAAATATTTTTTAAATTTATTAAATATAAGATATTTATAAATTTAATAATAATTTTTTTTATAAATTATTAAATTTTTTCAAAAAATTAAAATTTTATTAATATTTTTATAAATAATATAATATACTCATTCATTATCATTTAAATTAATTTATAGATTATCCCATAAATTTTTTATATAAATTTTGTAACTTAACTTATTAATAATAAAATTACAAATCCTTTATATTTAAATTAAATTTATATAAAAAAAATTAGATATTAAAAAAATTGATTAAAATATCTTCTCTAAATAAACATTTAAAATAATTATTTTAAATTTTCAATTTTAACTTAGCTCTTTCTTAATCGAAAAATTTTAAATCTTAAAGTCTTATTTAATAAACCCTGATAAAAAAGGTACAATAAATTAAATTTACTTTTTAATATTTACTTCAAAATTTACCTACATTACTTTCTTTATTATAAAAGTAATTATGTTTATTAGTAATTATCTTTATTATAAAAGTAATTATTTTATTTCATATACTTAAACTAATTTAATTATATATTTTTATAAATAAAATCTTTTTTAATATAATTTTATTAATCAATAAAAATTTATCTAAAAAAAAAAATTATTTTATCACTTAAAATTTTATTAAATTAAATAATCTTTTCAATGTAAATAAATTATTTTTCATTAAACTAAAATTTTTTTAATTCTAAATACTTTCTAATATATTTACTTTGTTACAACTTTTCTCACAAATTATATTAATGAGAATGACGGCAATTTGTACATTTTAAGTAAAATTCAATTTATAAATTTTTATAAATTTACATTTAAATCCAATAATCACAAAATTTTTTAAATTTTATCAATCTTAATAAAATTAAATGTAACTCATTTAAACCTTAATTATTCTACATTTTGATTTTAATTTTAATTTAAATTAAATTTTTTAATTTATACCTTCTAAAGAATTTTTCAATAACAATATATAAAATTATTTAAATTAAGTATTTCCATTCGTGGATCATCAAATTAATTAAAAAGTTCCTCAATTTTATAAAATGCCTCCATTTTTTTATTTTTAATGTTTCTATATTTACTATTTTAATTAAACTTTTTTTCATTAAAATAATAGAGTATCTAATCCTAATTTTTAATAAAATTTACTTAAATAAATTTAATAAATAATTTTAAACACTAATTTCCTAATTTTACTTTTTATTTCACCAAAAATAAAATTTTAAATTAAATTATTTTATTTATAATTATATAATTTTAATTAATTATTATAAATTTATTTTTATCCCAAGTTTAACCGCAATTTCTGGCACTTTAATTTATTGATAATTAAATTTAAATTTCTATTATTAACTTTTATTAATTTAATTATTTTAAATATTAAATATTAATTTTTTTAAAATTATTTAAATTTTAAAAAATTACATAAAAATTTATTTATATTTTTAATTAAATAATAACTTAAAAAAAATTTCTATTAAATAATAGAATTTTATAAATCATTATTTTTCACATTTTTTATATATCATAATTATTAATCTTTAAATATTAAAATTTTTTCCCAAATTTTCATAAAAATATTAACTTATTAATTTTAAATAAATAACCCGCTAAAATTATTTATTTTTTTATTAATATATATTTTTTATTTATTAATAATATCATTAATAGATTTATTAATTTAATAAATAAAATTTTAATATTATAATTATTAATTCTTAAATATTAAAATTCTTTTTAAAATTTTCATAAAAATATCTATTTTTATATACTTAATTATTAATAATTTTTATTAATTTTCCTCTATTTTTTTAATTTTAAAATCTTAATAAAAATCTTAATAATTCTTTATATCATTAAATAATATAAATAATTTCTAATAAATAATTAATTTTAAATAAATTATTTATATTAATATATATAATTATATTTTAATATAAAAATTTATAAAATTTATTATATATAATTATATATATATATATATTGTTACGTCCGGACTCTTTAAGAGCCAGCGGGAGGGCGTAACCTATTTAACTCCGCTAGATAGACGCTAGACAGCGAGTGTCTCGGAGACGAACGAATTGACTAGTAGGCCTAAGACAGGTCAACGACCAGAAGGGTCGCTCTTACTCTGTCAGTAGGCCGTTCGTTCAGTGGTCCCTTTTTCGGTAAAGGAACTAAATCCCTATTACCCAAGACGGGACCTTGTGCGATATCTGAATGAAGGGAGAGAGAACGGATATGCAAGAAAAAGGGAATTGTTTAATATTATATCAAATTTTCATGTTTATTTTATAAAAAGAGAAATAATAATAATAAAAAAAAACAAATTACATAGATTACTTAATTTAGCATGGTTACATGGGTTATCTCTTAGTTTTATTAGTTACAATTATTGCTTATTATTATAGTTTGTGTGGGTGTATGTGTGTATGTGAGTCATGGGATTTCATCTATCACGCATGTGGAAGGGGGAAATTGTTCCCAAAGGACCTCAATAGGAAGGGTGGCGGGATATTGATATCCAGGGATGAACCACGGGATCACGGTGCCTGGTAGGGCGTCCGTTACTGCGATCCGCAACTCTGTGAGGTCCACTGGGCCTGGGCCTATGGAAATGATTCCATCCGGAAGTGGGCCGTGGATAGGAGGAAATTGCCCCAATATCCAGAGCCGGAACTGGTCCTCGGTTAGCCTTTGCTGGTTCGGTGGATATTCTGGTTCCGGTCGAGGGGTGTTTTCGGTTCCTGAGGATACTTCCTCCGGATTGAATCGGGAAGCCGGCGAGGGAGGTGATCTTCGAGGTTAATACCCCGTGGTTCTTCAATTGGATGTTCTTGATAAGAGGAGCGATGGGGGGAAGAATAAGGGTAGTCGCTCAAAACGATAATAGAAGGAGTGAGCGACGCTGCTCTTGAATGAGTAGAAGAAGTTACAGCGGAAGTAAGGGAAATCGGAGAATGAGGAGTGTCAGCCGTGGATAGGTTAATATTAATATTAATGTTAGTACTATCCGCGCTATTAATTTCTAGTTCTGCCTGAGCCCGAGCCAACTTCTTCTTAAGCCGTCTGTTCCGACGGTTACGCGCGCGCCACACCGATGCATGGGAGGATTGCTTGCGGGTTACTCTTTCCACTGAGGGAGGATATAATGATAATAAAAAAAATAATAAAAAGAGGGCGGTTTGGCGATATAAAGAAATCCGAAATAATTCTTGGGATTTGTTTAAATTAAAATACTCGATCTTATATAGACCCTTTTTTTATGTATTGTGATGTATTATATATTAATTTGTATTTGTTTATTACATATACATTTCGAGCTTTATATAAATTATTATATGAGTTAGGACTCACGAAGAAATTACAGTAAATTGGGGATCACTCTTGGGAAATGTAAATGACATTTAGTGACTGATAGTAGGGAGAGAGGGAGAAAGTCACGGGTAGCTCTGCAAAATGCAGACGACCCTTAGTGACTGATAGCGGAGAGAGAGAGAAAGAAAATTACGGATAATTCTGCAAAATGCAGACGACCCTTAGTGACTGATAGCGGGGAGAGAGAGAAAGAGAGTCACGGGTAGCTCTGCAACCTGCAGACGACCCTTAGTGACTGATAACGACAGGGGGAGAAAGAGAGTCACGGGTAGCTCTGCAAACTGCAGACGACCCTTAGTGACCAATAGAATGAGAGAGATAGATAAAGAAAAAGAGAGAGAGAGAGAGAGTATAATTTTAATTCCGATAATGACTCTAAATTATTAGTAATTATAATATCTCGAAAGCATTAAATGATTAACCCCAAGAATTGTTTTGGACTAATTAATTGACTAAATTGAAGAATTTAACCACTTACTTCTTATTGAGTGCGATGGTGTTTGGCTTGCAAAATCTAGTAATCCTTGATTCACGGACTCGGCAGATGGAAGGTTCACACTATAAAGTTTTTTTTTCTTGCGACGCAAAGTCTTTTTTAACACACAAGATGCACTACACAATTTTGATTAACTATGATCCAGAGTATGTGATTAAAAGGATGGGTAAATTATTGATAAAAAGAAACGTAAGAGAGAGTGTATGAACTGAGCGTGGCGCGACTTGGAAAAACTTCCCAATAATGAATGCTCGCCGGATATTCCGATGCTTATTAACTCCCTTTGCTCCTCCTCTCCATTGGTTCGTTAATCTAGTTTAACGAATAGTTTTTCTTATTCACGCTCTCCGATTTCTCCTAGGGCGTTCTTTTAAGTTTTAAAATCTTAGGCATTGGTGAAGACTTTTGTTTACAATATTGAATTCGACTAATGGAGAGTAGTGGCTATCGAGCGAGGGCAAGGTTTTCGTTTTACGAATTGAGTCATACGCGGTTTGTTATAACTAGCTAAGTTGACATTTTACTTGAAATTTATGATAAACAGATGAGAGAGTCTGACAGGCAAACGTGTGGTGTCAAATGTCGCGGGTATTCGATTTCGGATAGCTCTGTACCTTGCTCTCCTTTTGTTTAGAGTTCTTGGATCTGATACCCGAGCTAAAGCTTGACTATCTCGCTGTCTGTTTGTCATCCAAATTCACATGGTTTAAAATTTCTAAGATTTGACAGTCTGTTACCCTTTGTTTAAAGTTCTCGACTTTCAGAATCGTAACATTTAAATTTATAGATCTATTTTTTTCTCTTGACTTTCGACAGCGAGATTACACGGTCCTGCTTCCCAGACTTTGTCTGTTTATTGTTTGTGTTAGACGTATACTATATCTTAGAACTTAAATTTGTCACTAGCAAATTTTCGATGAAAAAAAACAGTCGGTGAAAGAAATCATGAAGTCTGCCGGACGTAATAATTTTTAAGTTAGTAAAAGAAACACATAAAAGACTCGTGAAGTCTATCGGACGTAACAATATATATATTTAAATAAATATTAATGTATTTATTTAAATTACTCTAAATTACTCTAAGTATATATTTTTTTTATTAGAAAAGATAGTTCTGCTTATTTTATATGATATATAATAGATGGTATATAATAATTGATCTAAATGGTATGTTAATAATGTTTCTTTTGATTGTAATCTATTATTAAACGTTAATATTTTTAATGTTTATATGAGTTTAATACTAAAAATATATGTGTGTATATAATATATTTCTATTTGTTTTAGTGTATTGATTAATACGTGATACAATGTAATATATTCGCTTATGTTTTTTCTTATTTTAAACGATGGGAAATATTTTTACCTATAATGTGATTGCTAAGTCTAATTTGTCTATTATTTTGTATGTTCCCTTATGTCTGGTAAAATATAATTTTTCTTTTTTCTTTAATTATTATTATCGTGATTCGTGTTCTGATTCTGATTTCGGATCTTGATTTCTACAAGATCATTTTCTTCAATAATTCCGTCAGCAGAAGCACCCAAGAATGGATTTTTTATTATCAATGAACAATCCGCAAAGTTTTATTTTTTTATTTAATTTCCTGATCAATTCTTTTATTATTACATCTTCTTTATCGCGACCATATTTCATAGCTGTGATATCAATAGACGGACAATATAAAATGTTTTTTTACAATCGATGCATAAGATGTTGTCGATCTCATGCGACATACGGTTCCAAAATTGGATGCCATCAACATTTCACGTCTCAATGACAACCATAGGTCGGACTCATTTTGATTTCTAGTCTCAAATTCAATTTTTTGCCAGTTTATTCAAATTTCCAATAACTTTTCTAAGTGATTTTGTCGCAATTGTTCAAATATATCGAATAAAAAATCCGGCTTTTGAGATTGCGGACCATAATAACGATCTGTTCCATTCTCGTTTAAATTTTTGTTGTCTTCTCTGCGCTTCTTGAGATTCTCCGGTTTCCGCAATTTTTATTTAGCGTCGTTCTTCAAGATTTTCGATAATAGGTGGAAAAATTTACACATGTTTTGATGTAATTACTTGATATAATTACTTTGTAAGTACTTGTTGCGTATTGTATTGTACAACTGCTCCTACAATTCTAGCACTATAAGAACCTTTTTTTTCCAAATTAATACGTTTTTCGTCAATTTGTTTGCAGATTATTGAATTGAACGATTCTGCAGGGTTATTAGTTAAATTTAACAATAAACTCTCGAAATAACCGCTGAAATACATGATAGCGATTTCTATTTTTGAATAGAGACCAACATTTTTAAAAATGATACATAATTTTTTGTTATGTCCAGACTCTTTAAACTCAGAACCAATGGCAGGGGGTAACCTATCTAACTCCGCTAGACAAACGCTAGACAACGAGTATCTCGGAGACGAACGAATTGACCAGGGGCCTAAGATAGGTCAACGACCGGAAGAGTCGCTTTTATTCTGTCAGTAGGCCGTTCGTTCGGTAGTTCCTTTTTCGGTAAAGGAACTAAATCCCTATTACCTAGAACGGGACCTTGTGCGATATCAGGGTATGGGAAAGAGAATAATAAGCTACGCAAATTATAAGGTTAACATTGTATTTATTCAAAATTATTTGATATTTGTTCAAAGAAGAAATAACCGTTAATTATTATTGCAGATACATTACGTATATTATAAAGAATTTACATTTAGAGGTGTGAGTGTGAATGTGTGTGTATGTGTGTGTGGGAAATTGTTCGCGGGTGTTACATCAGTGCGGAGATCATCAACCGGAATCGAGAAAGACAAACTAAAATTTATATTCCGGTTGGGTCTTACAATGTAGTAGTGTAATTAAAATAAACAAAAGGTAAAATGAGGTAATGAGGGGAGGGATTAGGAAAGATCTTCGAATTCCACTATAGAGGGGGGAGGGAACTTCATCCAGAAGACTTCGATAGGGACGGCAAGAGGGAACGGGACACCTGGGATAACGAAAGGGATAGAACCAGGAGGGGAAGTATAGAGGATTTTATATAATTGATGGAAGTCGATTATGCTGGGACCGACGCAATAGTCTTTATCTTTGAGGGGAATAGGGAAAGGGAGAAATAGGTTAATTAAGTAGCAATATCACTTCTCACGATCTGGGTCTTCGAAGAAGGGCTCCGACCCTTTGGACTCTTCGGGATCGCAGGATTCTGGTTTGAAATCCCACGGTTCTTCTTTAAAATCAGGTAGCTCTTCCAAAAATTCCCGGAATTTCCCGAAAACGGACTGTTCTGGGAGATCCGACGATTCGAGAGGCAAGGGGCGAGGGGGAGTTGAGGGTTGCGAGGATTGATAAAAAGGAGGGTTTTCAAAAGGGGGAGGGGAAGTTGCGGGGTTGCGGTGGTTGATAGGGAGGAGGGTTTTCGAGTGGGGGCGGGAGAGTTAAGGGTTGCAGTGGTTGATAGAGAGGAGGATTTGATGGTCGATAATTGAGGGAAGATGAATATTCGAACGGGGGAGGAGAGATTCTCGAACACTGAGATTCTTCAAAAATTACAGGGGAATAATTAGAAGGAGGCGGAGGAGAACAAGATTGCGCAAATTCCGAAGTCATCAGGTATGAATTCTGATGGGGAAAAAGATTGTTATTTGTTTCGGTTCATTAATTATTAGTTGTCCTGCTTTTGCTTCAAACGCGTCCTTATCTAACTTAAGTCTACTGTAATCGATTTTAAAGCTAGGATCAGCGGACACCCAAGCCAGGAGTTTCCGGATTGTTTTATTTTTCCTATTACGCGCGTTCTTTCCCCATCGCCGTGACTGTGTCGGAGTAGGTTTGGTTTTTCGTGTTGTGTCCACTGAAGGAGAACACATAATGTTTAGTAAAGCAGTGGTTATTAGTATTAGGAAACAGCTTGATAATTATTTTTCTTTCTCTCTTACCCCTTTTTCTTTTGAAAGACAAGATAACGAAATAAAAGGGGAAGAATGGAGTGGATGAAAGAAATAATATATTTTAATTAAAAGGACAAAGAATAAAATTTATTAATAAGCATGCGTTGAAAATAATTATTGTGAATCTAAAGCTAAGTGCGAAGACTGATCCTTTCGTTAAGAATCTTTAGGTTATTCGCACCTGCCGGTTCACGAGGAGAAAGGTAGATTTGGACTTGAAGCTGAGAGTGAACACTGATCCGGAACGTTACGTTCGAATCTTTAAGTTGTTCACAACTGCCGATCCACAAAGAAAAAAAGAAATGGATGAAATTTGTGGTATGTGATATCAAGAAGTATTATTATTAAAAATATATGTGACTTTGAATGGCTATTCAGAGGAAGAGAAAATATTAAAATAATAAAAGAAGAAATAATTGTCTTATAACTGTTTTCCTTGGAGAAAAGGAGAGATAGAGAGCGTAAGAAACAGGTAAAAAAAAATAAATTTAAAAAAAACATAGAAAAAGAAGGAAGTAATAAACTCACTATTTATAGAGTGCGATGAGATTTGTGATGACAAAGGATACAAGGCTGCTGGTTCAGAGATCCGGTGGTCGATGCTGATGTACTTCAGGTATGCGCTCGTAGTTCACTATTCGCCGATTGCATTGATAGAATTCTTTTTTCTTTTACTAATATATAAATTGATTGTGTTTTTCTTTTACTAATATATAAATTATTATGTCCGGCAGACTGCATGATTTCTTCTACCGACTGTTTTCTTTTACCGAAATTTATTAGTGATATAAAATAAATTAATATTGAAATATAAATTTTATTAATAATAAATTAATAATGAAATATAAATTTCATGATAGAAAATAGTACTATTCACACTGTGCAAGTAAACACTTTGGTTTGGAGAGCCGCACTGAATGTAATAAGAAAACGAACCACGACTACGATTTTCTAACAGGAGCGAATATGATCCTGATACATACGAAGTGTCGCACAACTGTTGGAAAAATTTTTAATGAGCCTGGCGACGAATATTCTGGTACTTAACCCCTTTTGCTCCTCTCCATTGGTTCATTAATCTCGTTTATCGAATAGTTTTTCCTATTCACGTCCTCCGGTTTTTCCTAGAGCGTTCCTTTAAATTTTTAAATCATAGGTATTGGTGAAAACCTTTGCTTATCATACTGAGTTTTGATCAATGGAGAATAGTTGCTATCGAGTAAGGGTGAGATTTTCGTTTTACGGATTGAGTCATGCTCAGTTCACTATATCGGCTAAGTTGACATTTTGCTTGAAATTTATGATAAACAGATAACATAAGAGGATGGTCTGGCAATCGAGCACGCGGTATCAAATGTCGCGAGCCTTAACTCCGGATCATCAGTGGATCATTGTTTTGTGCTTTGTTTATTTTTTAGTTTAAAATTCTTAGGTCTGATATCCGAACTTGAGCTCGAGTATCTCGCTGTCTGTTTGTCATGGTTTAAAATTTCTAGTGCTCGACTGTCTGTTATCTTCTGTTTAAAAAATCTCGAGCCTTCAGAGTGAGTTGTAACGTTTAAATTTATTGATCTGTTTTTATACTTGATTTTCAACAGCGAGATTATACAGTCTCACTTCCCAGACTTCGCCTGCTTATTGTTTCTGTCAGACGTATACTATTTCTTAGAACGTAAATTTATGTCACTAACGAATTTTATATCACTAATGAATTTTTCGGTAAAAGAAAGTCGGTAGAAGAAATCATGCAGTCTGCCGGACGTAATAATTTATATATTAGTAAAAGAAAAACACAAAAAAAAATATTCGTTAAGTCTATCAGACGTAACATTTTCTTCGTTTCATTACAATTCTCATTGCTTATATAACCGCGAGCTTTATATCGTTCATGTTCGCCAAAAACATGACTAGAAATGTTTAATATATTTTTTTGCAATTCCATAGCCTGATAATATAGAGGTTGCTTTCTATTTCTCGTCGAGCGGCTCTCTCTATTACCTCCTTTCGTGTTTTTTAAATGTTGCTTTTTATAACATTTCGCATCTCTCTTAAAGTCACGCTGTATATGCATTTTTAGCTGAATTATCTCTGCCACAGCTTTCAGTCTTTTGCATAGGTTGCGAAGCAAATGATTAATGCATTCAATTTTTTTGACTGCCATATATTTATTATCAACAATGACCTGATATACGTTACTGTCACTATCGGCAATAACTATTTTGTAAATCTGTCCATGCATTTCAAGGCTACATTTATAACCTTCCGCGATGGCATCGCTGTCCATGCTTATGTAGAACTTGCATTGCAATCGAAATTTTTGTAGCATTTGTGAGCTCTTGGTTCCATATCTTTCCGCTCTGCCACATTACATAACGTGCAAAATTTATTGCGGATACCGACAAAGAGAATCTTTCCCGTGCGGTAACCAATTATGGCTTGAATATCGGAAAAAGAATCGTAGGCGTTGCCATATGATCTCTTCATCCAATTGCTATCTGCTACTACTGCTATGTACGAAATATCGTTTATAACTTCGTCTCTATCAATAGCGAGTTGCTTTTCAACTTTGTTATTTTCATATTTTCCATAGCTGTTTTTGAAAATCATCGACTAAATTTTCTCTATATTCTATATAAGTCGCCTCGGACATGCAAGAAACATTCATGGTTGCGCACAACTCTTCGAGCTGGGCATAAAAAGGCCTAATTCCTACTGTAACAGTTCCTGCTACAGCGACCGTATTGATGTCCAATGTTTCTAGCTTTGTGGGTTTTGACCAGATGTTGGCTTCATAATTGTACATTTGGCATTTGAAGAACAACTGCGTCATTAATTCATGGCGATGAGAATTAACGAGCTTCCAATCTTTACATTGACACTATTCCTCGCGCATGAACGAATGTTCTATGGATTTCATTCCACATAAAAGAAATGTTGATAATGCGACGGCCTTCAGGTAAGATTTCTTGGATACAAGAAGTGATTAGAAGGGTTTTATTATCGATAACAAGAGTATTTTTATCATTGCAATTATCAACATTTGAATAAGACATATTTGTTTTAAATATTGCCTCCATACATTGTAACGATACTGTTACAGTCTCGCGGGCAGACCATCCGCCCGCAAAATGAGACATGGCGCTTATGGCGCCCCTAAACGCTCGCACCTATGGCGCGAACCCCACCGAGGGGACAGCCCCACTATACGTCCAATCCCGTGAGCGGGAGCGCTGTGCCGGGTATATAAGGCGGTCCGGCGAGCGTACCAGTTACCAGTTCCTGATCCTGAGTGCTGTCAGAACCAAGATCCGAAACCAACACTTTGCAGACACCAGGGCACAGACGACTCGTGGTTAAGTCGGGCTTCCCGGTTGCTGGAGCGACGTTAGATTAAGCACTCGCAAACCAATATACCGGGTGAACCAAGACCGCCAGACTATAGATCCTGATACACGCGCCGAGTACTCCGTACAATCCGGCCGAACGATCATATCGAGTGGATACACCCCACCGACCGATGCTGTACATACCGCGTTAACTTAAGATTATTCGTGTTCGCTGTACCGTTCTTATTGTCCGCGCTTGCTATTTCGTTGTATTATAACTGTTATAAGTTTGGAATAAATTGTGTTGTTACACCAAGATCGAACGAGTGAATTAGAGTTTCCCCCTTTTCCCGAATCCTGGAAACCGGCGAGCCTGATCCGTGGCGTATGGGAAAGGTAAACCGTTACAACATTGCATCACCTGAATACTAATTTTCGAGTACATTGGGTCGGATAGAAATCCTCCTGATTTATTAAAATCGATGGATTCGTTCTACCCACAGTAAGCTTTATTTAGTCTGCTTTAATAATTGTCCCCTACAAAAAAAATAAGTTTATCAGTATTTTGTGAAAAATTAGTGCAAAAAAACTATTTAATTAAATCATTTAATTTATCATTTTATGTAATATAATTATTTTATAATATCATTTTATATAATATAATTATGAAAAAAAATATTTTTATGCTTTTGGAGTCATTGATCTTCTCTTTATTTAGTCTGCTTTAATAATTGTCCCCTACAAAAAAAATAAGTTTATCAGTATTTTGTGAAAAATTAGTGCAA
>JBCEZV010181486.1:0-21302 GCA_039654365.1 Cataglyphis livida
TATATATATGACGTGTGCGTGTGCGTGTGTGTGTGTGCGTGCGTGTGTGTGTGTGTGCGTGTGTGTGTGTGTGTTTTATAAAGGGAAAGCGTGAGTGGGAGAAGGTAGTTTTCCCTCTCTCTGCACCTCATTTTAAAAACCTTCTTACCTAACCCAAATTTTAATTAAAAATTAAAAATTGTTAGCTACTTTTTAAATACTAATTACATTTTAAATAATAATTTCCTCTGACATAATAAACTTTTATTAAACCTTTCGAACATGGATTCGATTAGATTAGTTTTCTTTCGGATGAAGGAGGAAAAACAGAGCCCTATATATCTAACTTACAATGAGATGATTACGATAACTTCAACTCCCTATTTGAAAAGTCATTTCTAGTGTACACTTTGCATCGTCCGGTACGTCGAAAATTTCCGCATTTACATTATAATGTAACAAATATGATGATACTGATTTGATTGATCATTGTAATCTCAAAAGCTAAAGTGACGGCTATTCATATTTATTGACGGTTATCGATGCACTTAGTAAATTTTTTTGGGTAGAATCTTTATAAAACAGGTACTTGTGTAAAAGCCTTTTAACGCATATTTTCGAGAAACAACGATCGTTTACCTGTATACCTGCAGACTGACAAAAGTAAAGAATTTATTGCACGTCATGTACAAAATTTCTTAAAAGAAATTTCTTAAAAGAAAAAGATATTCGTTTTCGCGTAACACGTAATCCCGATATTAAAACAGCTATAGTGGAACGATTTAATAGAACGCTTAAGGAATGGATATGGCGTTATTTTACTCATAAAGATAAGCGGCGTTACATGTTTTGCAGAATATCGCGCTTACAATCACACGCATCATTCCACCATCAAAATGCAGCCTGCAGTCGTTACGCGGAAAAATACACGTGTCGCGCATGAAAATATGAATCGTCGATGGAATGACGCCGAGAAGAAAAAGAATCGCGGACGTAGATAAAAGGCTAAATATAACGTTGATATTGACCACGGTCCCGATTGATCACGTTGATATTGATCATGGTCTCTATTGACCACATTGATATTGACCACGGTCTTGATTGATTACGTGGATATTGACCACGTTACAATTGACCACGGTCCCGATTGACCACGTTGATATTAACCACGAACCGTGCATGGACAGGGATCACAAGCGCGCGCGCATACAAACACAGACGGACATACAAAGGTGGGATGCAAGGGGGGCCTTCGGCCTCTCTTCCGCACCCACCCTACTCGGTGGATTTCGCTTTACTACGTGATCAAACGGGACCGTGGTCAATTGTAATGTGGTCAATCGAGACCGTGGTCAATCGGGACGGTGGTCAATCGGGACTGTGGTCAATCGGGACCGTGGTCAATTGTAACGTGGTCAATATCAACGTGGTCAATTAGGACCGTGGTCAATATCAATGTGGTCAATCGGGACGGTGGTCAATCGGGACTGTGGTCAATCGGAATCGTAGTCAATCACGATCGTGATCAATATCAATATGGTCAATCGAAACTGTGGTCAAAATTAACGTGGTCAATTGTAACGTGGTCAATCGGGATCGTGGTCAACCGAGACCATGGTCAATCGGGACCGTGGTCAATCAGGACCGTAATCAATCGGGACGGTGGTCAATCGTGTTTAATTGCAACATAGTCAATTTCAATGTGGCTATTCGCAACGTGGTGAATTTCAATGTGATCAAACGGGATCTTGGTCAATATTAACGTGGTCAAACGGGTGCCACTCCATGCATTTTTTTCGGAGAATGAAACCACATGTTTTACCACCAAATTACCTTAGCGTATAGAGTTGCAAAGTCGTTGGGAAGTAGCTTACGGAGATTCAGTTTCCGACTAGTTTTCTTCATATACGATTCGGTGCAGGAATAATAAGATTCATCGGTTTTGAAGAATTCTCGTTAGAATCCACAAAAAGAAAATTGAGACTGAAAAACTGAAATACCACCGGGTATTCAAGAATGCTTGATCTTATAGAAATTATGAATTTCTTAGCTAATTCCGTAGATTCACATATTGTTTGGCAATTTGCTGCTACTCTCGATCGTAAAATTATTATGAAAATTTTCTGCGACATTGCAAAATGTAATATGATTCATTATATAAATTTTTCCGACAAATTTTGCCGAATACTTGGATTTGATACGCACAATAAGCTCAATGATAATGTGGACCGTATGTCAATGATAATGTTTGCCGTTATGGTTCTATAATGAAATCAGGTTTAATATAGAGAATGAGGATGAGAAATAAGATAAAATTGAAAATAATAGCGCTACAACCAATGTTTTACCTTCGTGGATCTATAACGATGTTGAAATTTTTTCATCAACTTTTTACGTACTTCCACGCGATCGTGCGATAATAGCCGACAAGCTCTTTGTCTATTGTGACATTTGCGAACCTTATATTTTTAATACCAGAGATGTACAATCTCTTCTTCTGCGAATAGTTGCAATTGATGTTGGAAATTATTACACATTTGCATCTACTGAGATAAAGCATTTCTCACACGCTCAATACATCCCCCTGCGTCAATTGTGTTTTCACACAATCAAAATAGATATAAGAGATGAACTGATATATCATTTGAATTTGGAACGTTGACAGCAACATTATACTTTAGACGTATCGATTAAATAAAAATAATTAGTGGTTGCGATAAAAAATTAAACATTAATGGATTATTGTCCGACGTATTACGACGTCGAAAATAGCTTATATAGCTTAACTGGGCTCAACACGCGCATCGCTAAATCCGCGACATTACGTAAACGACGTCCGACTAGTATGAAAAGTTTGTCGAAGCTCAAGACGCGCAGAAAAAAAAGAACAAGTCCAAAAATAGTAAGAAATAAAAAGAGGAAAATTTGCACGATGGTGAAAAGACTTAAGTTAACCGCAAAACATCGTAAAACCGAAAAAAAAACGCACCGTATCCGACATATTCTCTTAAACAGACCATTGTAATCATATTTGACGGTGAAAATTACTGTAACAATAAAGAAAGATTTACGTTAAATAAACGTGCCCTTTCTTCACACACATTTGAATGAGTATTTAAAAAATGATCTCGATCTCTTCTCTTTGCCACCTACGCAAACTAGTATCGAAAGTTCGCAATGGATTCATTACAAACCGTTACTTCGCTCTCAGACAATTCTCCGATAGAATTCGTCATTCCGGGTCACAGAGAAGAATATTTAGATTTCACACCATTTTGAATCTTCGCGTACGCGTAGAAACATCAGGCAATTCCGCGGTACATATTGCAGAAACTACGAACGCCTCGACCGTCACCATAAGCCCTGTTAGTAAATCATCTGCTTCATTCCATCTTCAATTAGATCGACGTGTATTTCAACCAAAAATTCGTATCATCGCCAAACAACGCGTACATCGTTGTTAAATTATTTTTCACTCACAAAAATTTCCAATCTAACATCATGTCTATGGGACGCGGATACATCTGGAGCAATGGACGAACCGAAATTAAAAACACCAAATTTTGCTTTCAGAGAAGCTCACAATAAATTCGCGGCAGACGAGCGCTAGATTATAGTTATAGTTCTATAGCTCTTGTAGTTCATCTCCATTGTGATGTTTCCAATCAAGATAAATTTTTAATTAACAGTATAAAGGTACGTTTGAAATTCGTCCTTAGATTCGTTCTGTCTTATGGACAGTAACGTTTTGTCGAAAATTTATATACTAGATGCGAGTGAGAAGAGCGAAAATAAGCTCCGGATTATTGCTTGCACACGCAAGAATGCTGAGTAAAGTTACATCCGCTCACGAGAGTCGAGGTTAAAACATACACGATCCATAGTGGTGTTGTGGCTGATTCCTTAGATAATGTAATACTTGGAAAGTTTACTTCCGAAGACAAACTTCCGAAAAGAATAATCACAACAGAAAAACCTCATAAAAGTAAAAAAAAGTACGCCAAGTACATAAAAAATATTTTTGTACATAACAGAAAGTTGAAAAGCTACTTATATCTGAAAAATAACTAATAAAAAAATTTTTCTCTAAAAAATAAAAAAACTAAATAAAATCAATAATTAACTGGCCAAGAATTTGCAACTAATAGTTTGTAAAGATTTGTAATTTGAAATAGTAGATATCATAAAATCAATTTTTATAGAAGTATTTTAGACAGATTTTCTCCTTAAAATTAAAACACATTTAATTTTTATTAACAGAATGATTTCCGAAATAAGTTTAATTGATTAGTAAATTGATATCGCAAATTACATTACTTTAGAGTTTATTAAAGGCTTTATATACTATAATATCAAATCAGATTGTTAATGTTAAGTGCAATTAGAATTCTTTTTATTTACAAAGTATATCTAACAAGATGTATAATTTAAAAGAAAATTTTTTGTAAACTCTAAGTCGAGACGCGTATAAAACAAATTTACAAAGCAAAATATAAAAACTTGGCGTGCCCGAGTCATAAACATATACAATTAATTCATGTTCTACAATATTTCATATTATGTAAAAATTATTTGTATCATTTATCATTATTAGTGCAAGTAGGATTCCTTTGAATTGCAAAATATATCCAATAAAATATATATAATTATATTAGGATTTCTTTGATTTGCAAAACATATCTCATAAAATATATATAATTATGTTTTAAAATTTCTTTGATTTACAAAATATATATCTTATAAAATGTATATAATAATATTAGAATTTTTTTGATTTGCAAAATATATTTTGTAACGATACGCACATCGTTACTCGGCGGCCCATCCGCCGGACACCGCCACCCGACGGCCATCAGTCGGGCCAGCGCGTAAAATACCGCCGTCGCACGCCCAGCAGTCACGGGACCTAAGAGCGAAGGCGCTATGCACCCCATCGTATTATAAACCGGCGAGCGAACATAAAAACATGTGGTAGATATTTTGTTATTTATTACGTTGTTATTATTTTGTTGTTTTTATCACCGGACCGGAGCACGAGTCGCGCGCTCGGGAAACCGATCCGACCGCTTCCGAAAATTTCCGAGCCGCGAACGCGCTCAATCCAATTGTTGAACAAACAATTATCGCGCCGACGCGATACCGCCGACACCGGGTATAAAAAGGCGCTCCATCGGGTAAAGAGTCAGAACCTTCTCCGCTGCTTTGAAGTCGGCACGACGCTCAGAGCTTCCCGAAGAAACCTACACGCTTAGATAGCAAAATCGAGGTTGGGTGTACTCCGCAGGGCTTTCCCAGCATATCGCAAAACCAAGCGTTCCGACCAAGTATCCTATCGTCCGGCAATATCTCTAGCGGTAGGAAATTACCCGCCACCGACGGATGTTCCCGTCTGCCGGACGTTCCGATTCCAACCGCGAACCGCTCCCGCAAATCTCGGATACATCACGAAGCATCACGCGATCCGACGCAACGACCGGGACTCGCCATTATTACGGCGATAGAATTCGCTCGACTAGAGCCATAAGACCGCCCTACGCGCCGAAAATATCGGCACGCTATTCGCCGCGTCGCGAGGCTCCCGCCTCTCGCGATGATATCACCGTGCGCCATCGCGCTTCTCACTCGCCGGGTGAGACCGCCTATTGATCGCGCATATCAATTATCGCGCGATGCGTTTAATCCGCCGCCAAAGAGCGCCAACTGCCAGTGCAACCGCAGCGTGCACTTGGGCGCGACACAAGTCGAAGCGCACCGCCAGGGTGACTCCGTAACCGCCGCTTACCATACACAGAACCTCGTACGGGCACTCGCCCGCACCGCTCTCATCTGCACCGATTCAATCGCGTGCACTTGCGTCCATCTACATTCATCCACGCACACACACACACACACACACACACGCACACACACCTACACACGCACCTACACACACTTTGTAATCCCGTAGTCGGACAATAAATAAATCTTGTTTATTTGGCATAAATCACTCGCATTCTCGTGCTTGCTATACCTTTCGAGCCCTGATCCCGACCGAACTATCCTCCGACAGCGCTCGGGAAAACCGACCGTTATATTTTATAAAATATATATAATTATATAAATAAATATATGATATAATATGCAAATAATTTTCATATCACATGCAATATTGTATACACAACACAAATCTAATTCCATGTTTACGATGGGCACGGCAGGATTTTATATTTTACTTTTTAAGTTTGTTTTATACTCGCGCCTCGACTTAGAATTTACAAAAAATTTTTTTTCAAATTATACATCCTGTAAGATATACTTTGTAAATCAAAAGAATTCTAATTGCACTTAACATTAACAATATGATTTGATATTATAGTATATAACACCTTTAATAAATTCTAAAATAATGTAATTTGTGATATACTATTCAAAATTAAACTTATTTCGGAAATCATTCTGTTAATAAAAATTAAATGTGTTTTAATTTTAAGAAGAAAATTTATCTAAAACACTTCTATAAAAATTGATTTTATGATATCTACTATTTCAAATTACAAATCTTTATAAACTGAATTACTTGTAAATACTTGGACAATTAATTATTGATTTCACTTAGTTTTTTATTTTTTAGAGAAAAATTTTTTTATTTGTTATTTTTTATAGATAAGTATCATTTCAACTTTCTATTGTGTACAAGGAATATTTTTTATGTACTTGGCGTACTTTTTTTTACCTTTGTGAGGTCTTTTTATTATAATCTCATTGCTTTTTGTAAAAATTTATATTTTTTTTCTGCAAAGAATATATATGCGTTTTTAGCATTTCGAGGCCAATTGCACTTTTGTACTTTTGCACTTTTGTACTTTTAAATCATTTATTAATTGCCACTCCGTACCTTTAGCACGTACTATACTTGCATAATGTCCATCAGTTATACTTTTACTTTGATGAAAAATTCCACTAATGACTTTATATATAATCGCACCAATACTTATCTTTTCCGTAGGTACAGCTTTAATATTTAAATTTGTTACATTAATAATTTTTGTATCACTTATTTTAAATAACAACTGCAAGATGATAATACTTCCTGTTATTATTATATCAATCTTTTCAAATACTGAGACAGCATCACAATTGGCACATATTTTTTGAACATTATTCCAATGTGAAAAATTATATTGTATTAAGTATTGTAAAGTATATGATTTCTTTAAATTTTAAAATGAACATATAGTAATAAATTGAAATTTTAGTAGACTAGTTAATTATTATTATATTTTCTTTGATGTTTTTATATAAAACTTTATAAAATTTTGTATAAAATACAAATATTTAATATAATAATACTTTTATTATATAACATAACAATAATCTTCATATAACGTAGAATATTGTATGGATAAAAAATCTGGATCCATATACACTACAAAAAAAATGGGGAACATTTTTCATACTTAAAAATTGGACTATTTTCAAAGTTGAAACTTGACAAAAAATCATTGTACACAAAATTAAAAAACCATTTTAAAGTTGCAGTTTTAACTTTAACGTACCATCAGTAATTTTTAATATTTTTTTATCTTGTTTGTTTTGTACTTTAAAAAAGAACACATTGTTTTGTTCTTTAAAAAACATATTTTTGACACTCTGCAGCTCGATAAAATGCTTTTTTAAAAATTTCTTTTTTTTTAATAAATTACTCAATTTTGAAATTAAACTGTATTTATTAAAAATAATGTCGATACTCCGCCAAAAATCATCGTAGACAAAAAAATTAAAAAAGAATTTTATAAAGCTTTTTTAAAGAGTTTTAACTATAATGCTATTGGTGAATTTTAAAAAATTTTTTACATTTTTCTATTTATAAAATACTTCATACTCGTATAACTCAGTCAAAAAAAATTGTAGAAAAAATTTAAAAAAAGCATTTTGTAGGCAAAATATTGTAGTGTATGGAACTTAAGTTGAATTTTTCAAGAACTTGTTGAATGTATTCCTTTTTAAAGTACAGAACAAGGATGATAAATAAATTTTTTAAAACCATCGATAGCGCGTTAAAGTTGAAACTTCAAGCTTTAATAAAATGCTTTTTTAATTTTGTGTACGATGATTTTTCGTCGAGTTTCAACGATTTGAAAATAGCTCAATTTTTAGGGTATAAAAAGTGTTACTTATTCTTTTACTAATATATTTTAATGCAATCTGGGCACGTCAAATTTTTATACTTTGCTTTGGTATAAGTGTTTTATGCGACATAGAAATTATGAAAAACTGTCTTTCAAATTATACATCTTGTAAGACATAAGTAGGAAATATAGGCCGCTTCTAACCCACTTACTTCTTAAGAACCAGTTGTAAGAGTAAAAGAGAAAGATATATGTTAAAGTAAGATAGAAAGACATCTCGGTGGGGAAGCGATGGCACGGCGGAACGGCAGGGGGAGTACGTATGGCGAGGGAGGCATGGGGCGGGAAGGAGGCGCGCGTGCCGTCGTAGGCGAGGGAGCGAAGAGAGGCAAGAGAGGATTTCGGAGGACGAGTCGCGGTTTCCTTATCGGCGCCACTTAGAACGCGATGCATTAATAGCGGTTTCCTTATCGGCGCCGCTTCGAGCGGGATTTATTAATAGATGTGGGAACGGAGATAACGCTTATCGGCGCTGCTTCGAGCGCGCTTTTCGAACGGGATATCTCGAGCGAAGGAACGGAACGGAGTGTCGGTGAAGGACGATCGAGCGATGAGAGATCGATTCGTGAGTGTTTTTATTTTTTATAATGCGAAGTATAATTCGCTTGTGTATTCTTTTACGATATATCGATAATACAAAGATGCAAGTACATAGATAGACGTATTACTAAAAAAATATAATTTATTTTTTTAATACATAATATATTAATAATCCAAAAGTGCGAGTATATAGACGAATTACGAATCCCTGAAAAACAGAGCCTGCAGTTAACAGTCGATTAACTTGTTGCGGTCAAAGTGCTCGTCGTCGCGTATCGTCGAGGAAACGAGTAAGTTTGTTGTCGGTGTAGGCGGTTAAATAGTTCAAGGATGTAATGAGGCAGTTGACGCAATGTTCTAGATGTAATACGTATACGACAGTGTTTCTCGATATAGCCAGACGAACCTTAGGCGTTTCGAGAAGGAGAATTCGAAGATTGTTTAGTCTGTCGAATCGAAGCGTCAATTGCCCGACATATATCGGTGTCGGAGGGCGCGTCTCTTCGCGCTCGTCGGGCTGAAAGTATGACGTGAGCGTGGATTGAGCAGCTTTTTCCACGTATCCGACGTTAGTGAGATCTCTTTGCCGTGAGTATCTCCGAAAACGATTTCCACGAACGAAGGTCGACTGACGTTGATATAGACTTCCAGATGTTTGTATCCTGTTTTCGTTAATAGGTAGCGTCTTCCTAAGATTCTGAGAGGTCGCGCGACAGATCGCGTTGCTCGCGTCGCGTCTCAGCGTTCGGTCGTTATTTTGTCTGAAATAAGATAGAAGGCGGATGATTAAGGAGAGACGAGATCGAAATGATAAAAAATATTTATTCGCAAAAAGTTTCTCGATATTCTTACCCGTTATCCGTTCGAATTCTCTTGGAGTATCCCGCGTTATTTTCGCGATTTCGTTCGGCGAACCTCGATCGATCCTCGAATGAGTGTTGCTGTTGCGGTAGTCCCATCGTCGCGTGCATCTTTGTTTCATTCGCGAGTTCGGCGACCGTCGTTGTTAATGAAGCGCTTAACGGGAGGACAGTCTTTATATATCCGCGTCAAAATTGCTCCTTCTTCGCTCCTTTGTATTTTAATTTTAAAGATATTACGGGAAGTCACTTCCGTCGTCCTCATCAGTGCTCTTGGTCGAGTCGTCGAGACGATAGACTCGATCGAGGAGATCCCAAAATTGCCGTAATAGCCCGTCCGTGGAGCACTCTATATCGAGAACGCGCAGGTCGAAAAGACCCGCCGAGGTTACGATATTCTTAAATTCGTTAAACGCGTAAAATTGACGTTTAGCGAAGAAATACAGATTACCGTCGACGTATCGAAAGGCCAACGTTATCGCGGATGGTATTCCGGGAAATATATCTTTTAACGGAGTTTAACGTGTTTAAAGACCAGCATGCGGCATTCATCAATCTCCGCTACTTTGTCGTCGTCGTAGATAGGTTCGTCTCAAGTGCGCGTTTATTGCGGCGTCGATCTTAGCGTTTCGAAGAAATCCGATACTGTGAAGGGATCTAGGCCAACTCGGTTTCAACTTAAAACTAGGGTATTCTGCGAGATAAATCGCATCGTTCGCGAATAGCGCGAGATCGCCCGAGGGTCTTCGATACGCGGCGGATAGGCGCTTGAAGTTGTTCGGAAGAAACGTCGCGTATTCCGTTAGCGTCATGGGCCTACCGTAGCGTCACTCGGTTAGGTCGACCGACCATACGTTGCGTCGGTTGGATATGTACAAACGCCGATTTATTATTAAGGCCGCGTCTAGGCACCATAAGGCGCAAAGATCCGCGCGCGACGGATCGGTCAGCGCGACGCCGGTCGTCGGTGCTACGGTGGTAGCGGGTGCCGCGGTGGTCGCGGGAATCGCGGGCCGATTTCCGTCGTCGTGAGATTCTGTCCGTACAGATTCTGTATAGCTCCACGCTTAGTTTAACCGGATATTAAAGCTCGTTGTCGGGTATGTACGGAAACATCACCGAGTCGTTGCGCATACTGTGCTGCAGATCTAAGGTGTGGCCGATCTCGTGAGTTAGCGTTAGCAGTAGATGATACTTGTTAGAAGGATTTTTGTTCAGAAACACGTGCCATGGTTCCTCATCGTCAACGTGCACCTCCAAGGCGAAGACAACCACACCGGTGGGGAAGAACGCGTGAGCGAGACCTCCTCCTGGACCTTCGAAGATCGCAAATATCGCCGTTCTCGCGATTCGCGTAGATGAGCGCCCGTCCGATACAATATTAATTTATCGGGACGTAGCGAATCGCGCGCGAACTTTAACGAACTCACCGCCCATAACGCGAACGCCGCTTCGATCGTTCGTAAGAGTTCCTCGCTAGCCACTTGAAAATTTCACGTGAGTCTCGTTTTCGGCTATTTTTTCGCGAACGGGCTGTATGCGCGATCGGGAATGTTCGCTAGATCGCATCGCGGTTTGCGCATGAGATTGAGCGTATCGATGTTTAGCGCGCCATTACCAGGTAGTTGATAATATTCTTGAAACAGCGACAGCGCGCGACGCAGAGATGTCACGTTATCGGACGACAGCGATCCCTAACCGTCCCGCAGAAAACCGTACGCTCGCAGAAAGCGAATCGTTTCCGTCCTTTCCGAGTCGATCGGCGTCGCGGCGACGAGCGTCGCTAAAACGAAAAGAGCTGTCTTCGTAGTCATCGCGCGAGAGACGATCGATCGCGAGATATCGAACGCGATTGATTCGCGCTTTAGAGGATACATCTATTTTTATCCTTTTCGAATTTGGATGCGTGGTGAGGAGGGAGATATTAAAGTGAAAGAAGAGAGAGGAGTGGGAGAGATGCGGATGCGCCGATAATTCATTCGAGGAAGTAGATTTCCTTCGACGGCGACGAAGGTCGGTTGGGTATCCGGTATACGCCTTTTCTAAAAAATTTTCGAGTTTTTCTATCTTTGCGATTTCTATTTTTATTATTTTGTTTTTAAGAAAGAATATGGAGGGTTAAAGGAGGAATAGTCATAGTTAACGATTATCCCGGAAGAAGAATGGAGTCGTATCGCGACGTCCGCGCGTTAATCTTTATAAGATGTACGATCGTTTCAAGAAAACGTTAAAAAGTATTCTCGCTCGTGAAGATAAGGAGTATATTCGATATGGATTTGCTCGAGCAGATGGTGAGGATCGAGGAATCCGATAAGGCCGCTGCTCACGAAGCTCTCGATTGCCTAGGTGTAAACGGGCCGATAAACCGTTCAACGCTAATATGCTCGACAGAATGACGGAGATCTGCGTCGCTGTGGATACCGCGGAGATGTTAGCGGAATCGTTCGTTAGAGAGAGAATGAACGAAGGGACCGCTCGACACGAAGATGATAAGGGAGATCGTTTCGATTCGCGAATCGTTTAGAGCCACGGAAAAGACCAATCTCGAATTTATGACGAAGACGAAAAACGCGGTCACGCGAGCGAAACGCGCGAATAGAGGGGTCAGTGAATCATCGAAGAGCGAAGAGGAGAAGTGATGTCGTGAGTATCGTATGCGTTGTAGCGCGTAAAGATTAATTCTTCGATAACGATCGTTTTTTTTTTCTCTTTCAGAGATGCGGATGTTCGCGCTCGTCGATCGCGCGTGTTTTACGATGCGAATACGATATGTATCGATTTTGCAATAAATATGATTAAAACGTATATCTAGTCGAATTTTTTTATTAAATTTACCTAAAAGATTCCTTTATTAAATTTACCAAAAAAATTCTTTTCCGCGACGATTCGAATATTTGGGATTTTTAGAAGATTCTCGAATATCTTTTATCCTCACGATTTTCTATTTTCGATATTATTTTCGCGATTCTATTTTCGGTATTATCTTAAAGGAAAATGTGGTTTGAGTCTTACCGCGATATCAGCGCGCTAATTCTTATAAGATGCGCAACTAGCGTTGAGAACGTCAAAAGTGTTATTATTCGCGAAGCTGTCAAAAAGTGTAATATATTAATATAATGGATTTAATAAATCGTCTAGTAAAATCGTCGGAATATGTGACGATAAACGCCGATTTAATAGCCATTAAATCGAATATTTTACAAGATATCGCGTCTGATTTACACGAGGAAGCCGAAGAAAGAGAGTCCTGAATTTTTTAAAATCATATTTCGCGTGGAGGGCCGCGACGAAATTCTAGAACAAATGTAAGTATTAGACACGAAAATGTTTATCTTTTTCCTTTTTGTCTATTTATTTGCTTTTTTCTTTAGAAATAAAATAGAAGATTCTATTAAGATCGCGCGAGAGACGCTCTTCGATCTGAATATCAAATCGAGAGCGATAGCGGCGCAGGCAAGAGAGTTCGCGAGGCGTTGTGCGACTCTCGCGATCGCGACGATGAAGAGGCCGGACCGTCGGTGAGTTTCGAAGTGTCTATAAGCGAGGGCGAGGACGCGTAGCGGTAAGTATTCGCGCGATTTTATAACTTGTAACATTTTTTTTTTAATTTATTCGCTAATAACAGTTGTTTATTTGCAGAGAGAATGGAGAATTCTTTGTATGTGCTCGTCGCATATATATTTTCCTACGTATATTTTATTATATATTTTATCGCGTACATATTTTATCACTACGTATATATTTTATTATTACGTATACATTTTATTATATATACGCGTTTATTATAAATTACGTATACACTTTGTTGTTATAAATTACATATTTTATTAATACCCGCATTTTATATTATACGCATGTCTTATTTCAAATAAATATTATATACATTTTGTATAAAAAGTGTTAATTATTTCTGCGCTTCCTTTTCCACCAAACCTATAACCGCTATCTCTCTTATGAAATAGGATCGTTCGGAACGATGCGATTTAACTTTCCGCGTCTCCTCTTGCTTTCTCGCCCATAGTCTATCCTTTTCTAATTAGTCTCGCGTTGTATTAGTCTCGCGTATCTCGCCTTGTTCCTGTTTCGCGCCGCGCTTCGCTCTTATCAACGATTTGATATTCGGGATACACCTTTTCTGGGTCCATCATAAAGTGTTCGACTGCCGTAACGTTTAGCTTGTTAAAATGTTTCGCTACAATTTGGTAAATAGTATCCTGTATTTTCATATGTGACATTATGTGTAATATTAATTAATAATATATTTCAGTTTGCGCAGATCGATGTCGTTCATCGTCGATACACGCGGTGGTGACGAGCCAACGTACGATGGTCGCGCGCGCATTTGTGGGGCGACACTCGTGAAGCCCGTGATGCGCGCGCATCCACCCTTATCAATTTGTATTCTTTTTGAGACTTCTTTTCGGTCTTGACCTGTATAAAAAAGAGAAAAATTGGAAGGAGGAAGAAAATTGGGAGGACGAATGAGAGGAAGAAAATTTGGAGAAGGAAGAAAATTGGAAGGAGGAATGGGAAGAAGAGCTTGTGGTTCCCGGTTTATAAAATGTAAATAGTGATTTCAAATTTTCTTAAAAAACATTTTATAATATATTATTCTTTAACTAATAAAATATATTGTTATTTGTTTCAGATGGCGCTTATAATTTTTATATTTTTTATATTATAATTTTTATATTTTTACACACAAATATATGTATTTTATATTATACGCATATCCTATTTTAAATAAATATTATATACATATTATATACATATTATATAAAAAGTGTTAATTATTACTGCGCTTCCTTTCCATCTATCCTATAATCGTGCACTATCTCTCTTATAAGTATCCTTCTCTAATTAGTCTCGTGAAACGTCGTATCTCGCCTCGTTCTTGTCGCGCTTAGCTCTTATAGCGGTTGGGATAGATATGGAAGATTCGTTAGTATAATAGTACAAAATTTTTATTCCGTGTAAAATATAAAGTATTTACAATATATAAAGTATTTAAAATATAAAGTATTTGAAATATAAAGTATTTAAAATATTAAATAATATAGAGGTAGAAGATATGCGATGAACGATTATCGTTGTCATTAATACATATATTTAAATATGACAAATACATTTTTAATAATATATAATATGATTAATAATATATAATATGATAATATATAATATGATAATATGATAATATATAATATGATAATATATTATACGATTTATAATACGATATACAATTTGATATTATATTGTAGTTTATGATTATATAATACATTAAATATTGTTCAAACCGTTATTTCGCTCTGACCACCAGTCGTGCAATTTACAAACGTTCTCCAACGCGCAATTCTTCGCGTGATATTTGCAGCGAAGAGCTCACGAAGCGTTCTACATTTCCAGTCAATCGATGTCGAAGTCGGCGTCGATGGTCTCGACGACGACGTCGCGATCCTCGACGTCTTCCATCTCGGTGAGCCACTTTTTTTTCGTAGCCTTTGACGTATGTGCGCGCGATAAAATCGGGACTAGTTCCGCGGCAAACGGCGTCTCGAACGAGTCTCTTTATCGATTCGTAATTGACGTGTCCTCCGTTCCATTTCAATTAATGATGATTGGTGATCAACCAGCAAGCTTGCGTTTTCTCCGCCTTCGTTAACAAATTCCACGACATTGGCGCGCGGAAGCAGTGATGCGTTAGCTCTTTACCGTTTCTCAATATAGCGATCTCTTTCGCGACAAATTTTTCGTTAATTATAAAACTATGAAGGTCGGCGAAGATCGGCGTGTCCATTTTCGTCGCGAGTCGAAGTTGAAATGCTCGCTTCTCTAAATTTCCTCCTTTTATTCTCCTTCCATATTTTTTTATTTATCGCTGTACTAGATTATTCTACACGATTCTGCGTTGGTGAGCGGATTATACTCTACCACTCGATCGTGAAAAATAAGATAATAAACTGTGGTGTTAGAGAGAACGTTCTCCTTGTAGTCGAACTTTATATGAACGTCCACGGCGGCGCTCTTAATGGATTCGTTCTGTCGAGAACATTCGATGACTACTATCGGACCGAACGTTTTAAATTTAGCCAAATTAAAAAGCGCTTCGTCTTTATCGCATCCGTAATACGTTTTTCGAAATTTTGAGTACATGTCGTATAGTGCCGCGATTTTACTTTTTTTTAAATTTAGATTCATATCGTCGTAAGAATAAAAATCCGAATTAAGGTACAATTTGACATTGATTAGTTTACAATTATCGAACATGGAGAAATCCTGAGACAGAACGTTCAGACGATAGACGTTCTTCCTTCCGGATTGCAGTGCGAAGATAACGTATCGCGGTTTCTCGAGCTGCGTTGCCGCTTTGATAGTCCACGAGTGTTCGGTTGTGCTCTGTAGAAGCGGAAACTCGTAAAGATCCCACGAACGAAAAGAGACGCTCAGAACGATCTTAGATTCGTGCGATTCGCTCGATACAATTATGATCATTGCGCTATCAAGATGAGTTCGTGTCGCGCGTTGATCACGACGCGCTTGTAATCCTTGCAAAAACCTAGCAACACGCTGAGAGATACGCAAAAGTTAAAATCGTTGATTGCGTGACTCTTTGCCGCAAAGTCCCATCCGGCGTTCTGCAATATACTGCTTTTCTCGACCATCAACGACGCGTAATTCTTGATCGTGCTCATTATTTCGACGTTTCTGCTTCGATCGATCTCCACTCCATCGAGCTCGTAGCAAATCTCCTTGAACATAAACGCGGTGCAATTGTTTACGAGTCTCGTCGAGCTTTTGCCCTCCGCGCCCGATGATTTCTTCGACTCCAGTCTGCCTTCGATGTAGAGGAAACTCTCGCAAGATAATGTACAGATCCTGTTGTTGTAGGAATTCATATCTCGCTATTTCCAAATGTGGTATTGGCGTAAGGGTTGTAAGTGTGAGTCTCGATCTTGACGATGCGATTGTCTAAGATCGGTTCTCCGGCGATACTCAAGATGTCACTCATTTTCGCTTTTACGCGCAAGCCGTTTTTGAAACGACGAAACCTAAGGAGCGCAGAAAAGTCGCGTTAGCGACGGTTAATTTTCCATCTCTCTTTCTCTTCCTTTTCTTCGCGTCTAGGGACGATGTTATGGCGATAATGGGCGCGCTTCTCGCGTTCAACTCGTTCACGACAAGCATTGTGCGCGTCCGTCTATCTTCTTCGTCGGGCGTGCAAACAAATCGTTATCTCCTCGCCTTGAAAATCGATCGACTTTCCGTTCTAGTCCACGTCACGCACGGTTATATCGGTTATGATTCGCGCGATAATCGTGAGGTAAATCCGCGCGGAAACTTCCAACACTTTATATCCGGGTGGAACGTTCGGCGCGAATTCGTGTATGGTGTGCGCGGATTTGTCATTGTAATACGCCCCTATCGTGCACTCTACGCGAATAACGTTAATGGTCATAATATTCACCGGTTTATCGGAGACGTACCATTTATTCGGTTGTAATATACGAGACGAAAAACCTAATAACGAACCAATGTTGTTAGGTTTAGTAAAATTTACGCTATACGCGCACTTGATCTCGTTTCTCATTGTTATCGTTTCCGCGAAACGCTATGGCTCCTAAACGCTCCGTTTTCGTCGAAAAAATCGTCGTCGCGGTTGTCAACATCGTATATGTAATCGTCATCTTCGTCTTTCGTTTTCGGTTCTTCGCTCTCGCCTCGCCTTCCTTCCTGTTCTTTCGTCGGTCGTTTACGATGAATCGCGGCTTTTAGATACGCGTTTATAGCGTTTAACTCGTAAGATCCGACGGAATCGCGACAACCTCATCGTTATCGTCGAAGTAAAATTTATTGTTCGTAGAATTTACATTCGGTATCGTGTTGTAGGTCTCGAAATTAGTGAGACCTAACTCGTAATCCCCATCGCTCAGATCCAGAGGCGAAAAATAACTCGCCGTGAGGTCGCTGTTTCATCCGGATAGCGTGAGAGTCAGAGACATGATCAATGAGCGCGAGCGAACTGCCTTCCATCGACGAACGATTCGATATTATAGAAAAATTTTCCAATCGATCTCTCGGAGAAATTCAGGCACAATTGTCCGTAGATGCTCTGATCGGTTTGTTGAGAGTTACGATTGTATCGAATAGTCGTATCGCGTCCGAGATATCGTTCGAGTTCGCGCGGCGGACGAAGATTGCCGAAACTGTTGTAATAGATCGCGTCGTCGCCTTTCTTCGCGTACGTCACTCAATGAGTGCCCGGTCTCGACGCGTCGTCTAAATTAACGATACCGCTCTCGTTACGACGCACTCGCATCGGAGTGTCGCGCATAAACACGTCTATGAAGTGAGGCACGCGCGAGAGTATCGCGGCGCGATTCAACTGTTCGTCCGATGAAATGATGAAAGGATGAAAAATTCCCTAGCCTCTTCCGCGAGGTTTTTTTTCAATGTTAGCTCTTTTTCTTGTCGAGGATGCGCCGCTTCCACGTTTGTAAGGCGCGAGATACAAACCGCGACCTTCCATCGCGCGATTGTGATGCTGCAGCTCCTCCAACCGCCGTCGCGTCGCTTTGCTATAGTTCACCGCTCTCGCGATTCCCGCCGCTTCTCCAGGCAAGGTACCGAGAACTCCCAACAACGGTAATAGGAATAAGAAGCCGCCGCGTTTTGCTACGGGAAACGTTCGTTTCCTCGTAGCGGTTGTTTTTCTTCTCCCGCTCTTCTTTTTCCTCGTTCTCGCGGGCACACCCATTCTGAACTTTGTCTTTCCCTTCATAGCCGCCCATACAGCCGTCGCAGCGACTCTCTCGCCTAAGGTCGAGATGCGCTCGTCGCGATGCGCTCGCGCGCTCTCTCGGCGAGCGCTCGATCGGCGACATGTCGATCAGCGAGATCGCCGCTTCGCGAGTACGCGATGTCGTGCTCGCGGCAGGTCACGTCCAACGGATTGACGTCTCTATCGCCTCGTGCGAGTTTTTTCGCGAGACGGGTACTCGGCCCACAGAATTGATAGCCCGGTATGTGTAACGCATTTATCGCTCTATTCAATAAACCCGCACCACCGATATCACCGATTATACCGTTCCGCTTCGAGAATTGCATTCGCCGCAATCTTTAATGAGCGGCATAGGTCCGTCGATATGCGTTCGTTGCTAAGGATGATTGTAGTGTTCTAGGCATCGACGGTAGCGTCGTATCTCCGCGTCCGCTTTTAAATGTTCGGGCAGTCTTTCCCACACTCGATCCATGTAGCAACCGAAATGTCGCAGCAGGTTGTCTTCGAGATAAACCGCAACTTTTCGGCGGTGAGCTCAAGTATGTCTTCGCTATCTAGTAGTAGGATAAACATCTTGATCGGTCGCGCGTGATTCGCTACTGCGCGATCGACGACGATCGATTCGTATAAATAAGAGAGTCTCATTCCGTCTCGCGAGTGTACCGCGCACGCGCGCGACCATCAAGTGGGATGCGCTTTTTTGCGATAAAGGTAACGAATCTGGACAGTAGAGCGCGATCGTTGGACGCGGGGTCGCGCAGACACGGTTGTCTTCTACCGAGCAATATTCGTTACGTCATTTGCGGCCCTTTTAATTGCGGTAAGACGAACGCGCTAATAAGTCTGTTAGAAAGCCCGCACGGTTTGCGTTTCGAGAACGTTTACGTTTACTCGAAATCGTTGCAAAGACCGAAATATAGATATTTAGAAAATTTGTTGGTACTGATGGAGGATATCGCTTATTTTACATTTTCCAATAATTCCGACGTTATTCCAACTAATGAAGCACTTCCGAATTCGATATTCGTGTTTAATGACGTAGCGTGCGGTAAACAAAACACCATCAGAAAGTATTTCGCTATGGGTCGACATTCGAACATCGATTGCTTCTATCTGTGCCAAACATACGCCAAGATACCGAAACACTTAATACGAGATAACGCGAATCTATTAGTTCTCTTTAAACAGGATGGCATCAATTTGCGACACGTATATAATGATCACGTGAACACCGACAAATCATACGAAGATTTTCACGCGCTGTGTCGCGCGTGTTGGCAACGCAAATACGATTTTCTAGTAATAGACAAAGATAGCGTGCTTCGCAACGGCAGATACAGACGAGGATTTAACAAATTTGCCGTACCGTAGCGCGATCAGTAGTCGCGAATACGTCAAACGCGCACGAGCGAGAGAGGATCGATTCGCTCGCGATGACTACAAAGAGTATCGACGAGAAAAAAGAGATAGCCAAGACGCGCGCTTCAATTCGTAAAAAATATAAAGCGTTAAAGATCAGCAAAATGGAGATCGAGATCGCTATGGAAACTCGTTTTAAACCAATCGTCGAGCCGCTGCATCGCATCGCTGAGAGTGCCGAGCGAGACGCGATCGAACGTGAAACGGCCGACTTCAAATTCGCGATGAGCGTCAAGAAAAAAATGGAAGAAAGAGGAAGAATCACTAACTCCTACGCGGGAAAAATCCGAAGCGAAACGAGTACGAGCGAGGAAACGATTAGAAACCATCTCTTCTTCGTTAGACACATCCTCCGTCGAGAAAGATTCGCTCGCGCTAAGCGAGAAGGATGAGAGAACTTGTCTGAGAATCTCGAATTGTCTTTAACGCTCGAAACATCCGTTAAACGAACTCTTCAAACTCCCCAAAGTCGCGAAATATTGCACGGTCAACTAGGACCTTTGGGACGAAAGTACGTGGGGGCCCTTCTCGGCAGGGAAAAATCGAGGGAGATCGATCACGTTTACGGGATGTACATTGGCGAGGACGGCGCGATGCAAGGGGATAAGCGATTCGTAGACGTTGACGATTCTATACTCATAAATGGAATCAGATACGTTGGTACTCCCGGTTTATACAAATTATCCGATACGCGTCAGCAAATTCAAAGATCTTCAAGAAAGGTTTCACGCCCAATTGGACCACCGAGATATTTCGAATAACCAATTCGTACAACGAACCAATCCCGTGACGTATCTATTAAAAGATTCGCGAAACGAGCCGATCGCCGAAGGATTCTACGAACACGAGTTGCTTTGCGTCTCCGATCCCGACGTATATCTCGTGAAGAAGGTGCTGCGTCGAAGGGGCAACGAGGTTTACGTGAAATGGTTGGGGATGGACGAGACGCGCAATTCCTGGATAAGCAAAGCAGCCATGTTACAATAAAAATGTATTTATTAATAAAATAATTGTATTCTTATTACACATTATATATTTATTACATAACTTGTAACGATGCGTCACCCCATAGTTCCCGACACGTCGTCCGTCGGAAGTCTGCGAACACCAGCCGGGCAAAGGTAGAAGCGCTTAGCGACCTATTTTTAATAAACATAAGCATGGTCAGAGAAACAAACAACCGACCTCCGAGCAGCACCGAGCGCTCCCGGATAACGCCGAACGCATTAGACGGCAGAAACCCCGCGCCGCTACCCTCATCCCGAGGGGGACAAGAGCGACGCGGGTGCGGTAACCGAACGGGTATAAAAACCCAACAGATCACGGATCTGTACCAGACCGGTAACCGAATCCGCTCGAGCAGTATGCACGAGACAATTCCAGAATCCGCTCCAAAACCGTCGAAAGACAGTAAACCGGAGGTTGATGTGTTCGCAGCCTCCGTCAAGAATTCTCGACTATCTGATCCAGAGACGATCAGCGTCTCCCGTCACAAGCCTCCGTAAAAGACCAAGAGTGGGCGAGTTCGCCACTCTTCTCGAGTATTCTCGAGTCTTACGA
>JBCEZV010181660.1:0-21205 GCA_039654365.1 Cataglyphis livida
TTTATCAGTTAAACATCATCAGAAGGAGATATCAAAACAATAATTTTACATTAATGGAGACATTAGAAGATGATCAAATTGAGGTATAGGATAAATTTTTTATAAATTTTTTAACGGAAATGATTAAAAACAACAATTAGTTAATTCTTGTAATTAATACATTTATTCAACAAATCTTAATACATTCTAAATCAATAAAAGAATGAAACAAAATTCTTTACACTTTATTGTCCATAATTGAAATTTTCTTTACATGTATATTTTTTAGGTGATACAAAAAATAATAAAAATTTTCGAGTATGAAATAGTACGTAATAATTGTCATTTATATTGCGGCTGGAATTTTAATGTCTTCCGCAAGTTCCTTGATGAATATAAAAGAGATATTTTCGAATATAGAATATTTTCGAATATAGAAGATTTATTTATTTTAGAACACATTTTTTCGGAGATAGAAATCTATAAATTGCACCAATTATTAATGTGTGTATATATAAAATCAATTTTTTATTTTCAGTAATACAAACAATTTGGATTATGGAGAATATTTTTATATATGGTAAATATGCAATACTCCAACACGTTTATCAGTTAAACATCATCAGAAGGAGATATCAAAACAATAATTTTACATTAATGGAGACATTAGAAGATGATCAATATTATATATTGTTATCATCTCTCGAAGCCAAATATATAAAATATGTAAGTTATTCTAATTTATATTAAATTATAATAATAATTTGTTATGCCCGACACAAATATAACTATAATTTTTATATAATTATAATCTTATAAATGTTCAATATACAATTTTAAGAAAACATAGATATTAAACCTAAATGTAAAAAAAATATAATAGAGGTAGACATTATGACACATTGTATAATATAATTTAATATATTTATGTATCATATCTAATAATATCTGTAATATCTGTAATATCTAAAGAGATTATATTAATTATAATTATTTGTAACTTAAGTCATTACATTACATTATTTTAAAAATAGCATGTATGACAAAATATTTGAATTTTGTTATTACGTTTTTATAGATTACATCTGACACTGTAGTAGAGAAACTATTAAAAAAAAGACCAAAAATGGTTAAATTTGTTGTGATGATTGTAAAGCATAACTGGCTCGGTACCAAAAAGCATTACGGCGTGATCTTTGGATCGCATCGCCAATGTAATGAAACAGATAAATAATTGGAATATTGAACTATTATATTTCCAAATTTGCAATGTCTGATGTATATACATTTTGACATTTGTAAATGTGAAAAAGTTTCGAACCGTCAACAACGCTCTATATTATTCTTACTATATTTTTTCTTTTAGTTAATACAAGAAATTATGAAAATATTCTATCAAACATTAGGATTTAATTATAATATATATTGCGACTGGAATATAAAGATCTTCCTTAGTTTTCTACTTTTATGTCTCTCAAATAATAAGAACATTGAAATTAAATACGAAATTATTACAAATACAATAGAGGTAAGTCAAAATACATCGTATAATGTAATTTAATATATATAATATTCACATATCAAGATATGAAAAGATTATATTAATTATAATTAATTATAACTAAAGGCATTATCTTAAGAATTGCTTATAATAAGAAACCTATTGAATTTTGTTATTATGTTTACATAGACTAATTCTGACGAAGTCAAGAAATCATAATCGTAAAATATTCATGGCAGCAGTTTTCTTTTTATAATCATTATAGCGTAATTATTGACTGGCACTGTGAATGTAATATGATGTTCAAGAACACATTGGCGAGATGTATGCATTCTTATAGATTACTTATATCATATTCATATGTGTTTTATGGTGGCTTATATACAATGTGGGTGTATAATTTTTTATTTTAGACCAACTGCGGATTTGTTCACCGAAAAAAATTAAAAATATCCAATTTGGAAGGTACTTTTACCATTTCGAAGGCATTTATTACGTATCAAATGCAAATTTAAAAAAACATTATCCAAAAGATATCTCTGCAATAGCCAAAATATTTGCCAAACGGAAGCGTTCATCATTAAAATGTATAAATTTGTTGTATATTACATTGCAACAAAACTTTTTATGAAAATATTGATGTATTTTGAATATTTTAGAGTTAAAATTGTAATATTTAGACGCAAATTTAAAAAATGAAATTATATCAAATTACATAAGCGTGTCATTAAATATTTATTTTAATATGTCCACCAAACAAATAATGTAATTGAAATCTGGAAGTACTTGTCTAGTTTAAAAAGCACTTATTATGTTCCAAATGCAAGCTTTTGTTTGGAAAACATTCAAACTACACCGTTGTTACACGGAGAAAAAATTTTAATTAATTCTAATTCTCATTAATTTATAATACACTTTTAAATAACAATTTATTTGTTGTATTATTGATAAGCCATCATAATTTTATAGAACAAATTATTGTATACAACATAATAAAATTTAAAACTAATGTTTACCTAATATATTTTATTATTTGCCATAATTAAAATTTGTAGATGCACAGTTATAATTTTCATTTGTGTATCATTATTACATAATTAAAAATATTACTTTTCAAAGTCAAATATGGTCAAAAATAATTAGGAGAAAGATGCCATATTTTGTCTTTATACTTAATATATGTCAAAGTTGATCAAGATAATTAATCAAGGTAAGTTAAAAAATATTTTACGTAATAATTAGCATAGTTAAAATCATATATATTAAATTGTATAATGTTAACTTTTTGTATAACACCATAATTTTTGCGGATAAATTTTACGGGAAGTAATGTATAAATGCAAATTAAAAATTATAAGATATATCATAAATATTGAAAAAATGTTTTTTTGAACATTTTTCGAGTGGACATTATGATTTACAAAAAACATTTCTGAAAATCAATTATAAAACATTTTAAACAAACATATTTTTGTTCGTTTCTAAAACAATGTAACGTGTGTCACCTCAAATTTTGTTTTAACTTTATACAACATTAAGCATTCATCACGCTCGCTAAAACAGCTCTTATTCTATCGCATTGCAAATAGCTTCTATGTTATTACAATCTTTTCATAATATTATTTCTACATTTCGTCTTTTATATTTTTCTGATTTATCGGAGTCTCGTAATGTAATTTAAATAATACTAATACACACACATACATATATAACACAAATAAAATAATTCATTTGCACTAAAAATAAAATTTTTTAAATTAAATAAATACATTTTAATTTTGATTAACAATATATTTAATAATTTTTTTCTTATAGAAATAAATATATATTTTGATTCCAAAAACGTTTTGTTATAATAAATAAATAATTAATATTATTAGTATAAATAAATTATTATTATTATCGCACGTATAATAGAAATTATAATTTTTAAAATTGGTTATTTAAAATTTAACACATTCTCTGCCATCGAAAAGAATTTGCATTTAAATGCCTACCTTATGTAAGAGCGCGAAGCGAACACGCGTTCAGGAAATATTACAATTGGCATTCAATCAGTCGGTTAAAAACAGATTTTCAGATATTTATTAATTAATACTAATTAGTTTGATAAATGCTTGCTTAAGCTCAAAGAGTTTTGTTATCATTAAGTACTCTTGCAATATCTCGTAAAGTTTGATTTAAATATAATTAATTTTGTTCTTATTAACTAATTTTATTTAAAATATAATGAAATAAATGAATTAAAAATTAATTTTTAATTAAAGTTTAATTAAATTAATTAATTTAAAATTGATTAATTTTAATTTAGTTTTAAAACATAATTTAATTATATAATTTAATTTAATTATATAAAAATTTAATTATATAAAAATATTAATTTAAATATTATTATAATATTAATAAAATATAATTTATTAATATAATATTAATATAATTATTAATATTATTTAATTTTAATTCAAATTAATTATAATTTAGTTTTCGCTCTGAATTTAACAGGCTTTAAGGACAAATGGACTTTTCATCACGCAATGAAAAGAGGGAGGAGCGTCCATATCTCGGAATAAAATAATAAACGCGAGATGTAGATACAATCTAATCCGTCAAGATGCGATGTGCTACGTGTTGAGGTTTGATATGAATTACAACAAGCGCGGATTCTTCGGTTTCTACTTTTGATCTCAATTTTTAACCTATTTTGATTTGGGTCACTTTATATTTTGAAATTATATAATTAATCTACAGTTTAGTTGAAAAATTTCTCTCAAGAGAGAATCAAAAATTGTTTGTTTACTGTCTATTTAAAAGAAATTTAATTTCTGTATAAATTAAACCAAAGAGCAAAATTTTTTAGAATTTATAAACTATAATATTTAAAACAAAAATTGTGATTGAAAATAGAAGAAAAATTTTAATTCAAGAATGTTATTGCATTTTTTTTAATGTAATTTTTTATATGATATAAAAAATAAAAGGAATTATACATGTACAGTGTATTTAATTTAAGTGTGTATGCGCAGTTATATTTTTTTAAATATTAGATTTATAAAAAATGTTTTGTGAATAAAAGAGATGTTTGTTTAAAAAGATTCGTATAATTCCAAACAATAATTTTGAATTAATTTTTTTTTAAATATTATAATATTATCCCTATTGATATTATATACATTTTTTAATAATTTTTAAATATTATTTTTAATATTATTTTAAATACTTTTTAAATATTATTATTATTATTATTATTGCAGTTTTATTTTTTGAGTAAAATAATATCTCAATTTTAACATAGTTTTGTAAAGTATTTTATAATAAATTTGAAAAGGTAAGATACCAATAATTGTACATAAGATATTGTTACTTTGGTTGCTTTTAAATACGAGTACAAAATAATTCTATTATATAAAAAAAATAACTGACTGTATACACATTTAAATCAAACACATTGTACAAATAAAACAAAATTTTTTTATTTTTTTAACAGTGATTTGTAGGATCTTCTCGCATTTATTGCAGTGTATATTACACACACTGTATTAGTTATATATGATTGACGCGTTTCCTCGATGACGACGAAGGAGATTACAAAAGATATCCTTCGCTTCCTAGTTCGTCGATCACCGTGATCAACGCTACTGTCAGCGTTTTCTCTACGTGTCTAAATTTTTAAATGCACCGAACGCTCATGAATCGCTCTCGATTGTTGTGTGTATATCGCGAGCGCGATATCTCTCTCTCTCTCTCTCTCTCTCTCTCTCTCTCTCTCTCTCTTTCTCTCTCTATTTGATCAGCATAGATATATGAAAATACGATACAATAAAGATATATGAAAGCTTGCGTGTGACGCGACGGATGAAGTGTCGAGCGCGAATGCTTGCACCATGCAGTGTCCTCTCGCGCACCACTCGTCGAGTGAAAAGGAAGGGAAAGTGGAGTGACACTGAGATACAAATATCGCAGTTAAATTTGAGCGTCAATTTTCCCTTTCTTTCCTTACAGCCGGACGAGCGACCGTTCAACCGCATGCCATCGTTTTCCTGCTCGTCGGAGCGGCTTTCCAGCAGGAGGATTATCTTGACGATAGCGTCAGCTCTGAAGTGGCAGTACGGATGATGACCACGCCGACTCGCCCGTCATCTCCCGGGTGCATCCGCTGGTGATCCAGGCGAGAGACCATCGTGTTGGCGGCGTGTTGACGAGAGCCGAGGCCCGCAGCGGCGTGAGCGCGACCACGCCGTGGTAAAGATTGTGGTAAAGACGTAAATCTGTGCTCGACTCACCCTTCACCCGTTGAATCGCCAGGAACTTCGCGATGTACGATCGCACGAGCAGGCGCTTGTTCTCGTAATAGTCCGTGAGAACCTTCCACGCGCGATCAGAATTCTCGCCTGTCGTGAGCAGACTGCGAATGAGGAGTTCCGCTTCTCCCTTCAGGCACGCCTTGAGGTAGTGAAGCTTCTCGACATTGGCGGCCGAGTCATCCTTCCCAATGAAATAATGAAAGAGGTTGGAGGAACGACTGCCAGTTCTCATACAGCCCGGAGAACTGAGGAAGTTGTGTCCTCGGCAAAGTCGTTCGCGACGGCTGTGACGAAGGTGTTCCAGCAGCGGAAGCCTCGGTGGTTTTTTCCGTGGATCTGAGACGGCGGAACGTATTCAGGAATCTGCTCTTCTGGGTAAGGTAAGCTTCCTCTGCTATCGCTTGTATGTCCTTTTTGACATAGTCACTGTCGCGCAGGGACTGTCCGGTAGCGAGAAGCTTGTCGTGATTGTGCTCAAATTTCACCCAGTTGGCCTCCAGAGCTTGGAGGCGCGACTTCACCAGTCCGACCGTTATATTGGCGGACCTCGTCTTCCGCAAGTTGTCATACGAGCGTGCAATGCGCACGTATAGATCCAGCTGCACTCGAGTTATTGAGTCCGTGTCCTTATTCATCTTTGTCTTTTAGGATGAGATGACCAGAGAAGCTCCGACGGTGGGACGGGAAGACCACAGGTACTGCACTCACTGCACCCACAGACACCGGACAGCGAGATCCGGCTCGAAGGATCAACAAATGTGCGCGAATGTGATGTGGACGCGCGAGCGAGCGTGCCGCGGAAAGTTAAGTGCGAAGTGAGATGGACAAGACACATCCGCGAGTATCACAACGCGATTAAGTCTAGAATGATGTACACTAGTCACATGACAGATTACACTTGTCACACGACTGTAATCGTAATTCGCACGCGGCGGATGAACAGCGATAAATCGTCTGTCTCGGAATAACTTCGGTAGTCACACAACGGCACTGAAATATATGAATATTTCTCCACGAAACCGAATTTTTGTTATCACTAAGATAGCGTGCACACGTCGATTGTTCTTAGCGGACTGCCCGGAGCTCTGTCGCCGGCTCACTTTTATAAAGTCGCCGCCTTCTCGAAGGATTCAGAAGGCTCTCGAAATTCGCTCATTTCCGCCGACCGTTTTTATGTGACTTGTTTGTTACAATCTTATCTCTGAATCTTTGGCGAAGGGCAGCGACGTTTATTTTGTACCGGGACCTTTCGCTTGGTAGCGAAAAGGCCGCCCCCTATTGGGCGCCGGTGCCGACGGCTCGCGATGATGCGATAGGCGCGCAATGACGACGTGCTGCCTGTCTCGACAATAGCAAGCCGATTGTGATGGAATGACATGATCTCGAATAATTAACAATTTAGTTTGTTAAATTTTTTACCATGATTTTTGAGCAGAAATTCTATTTATCTCATCCCACACAAAATAATATGTCATGGAATCTTCAGCAGTTGAACGTAGAAAGCTCCACAATTGTTCGCTGTCAGTAATATCTAAATTATTTTTCGACATCACAAACGCCTATTGTTTTAACTTTTGGACACAACATATTCCTGCTTTTACTTTTCTTTAAAATCAGTATGATAAAGTATTTTTTTTTCTTTTTCTCTGCTATTCTTTTGCTTTGCAATCAAACATCTGAAGCAAAAAAAATTTCTCAAAAATTATATTAACCTTTTTCACAATAAACCGCATTTCCACAATTTTAAGTGAAAATATATTTTTAAGAATATATAAATTTTATAATCACATATTTAATATTTGATTTATTTATTTAACCAAATCATAATTATTACAATAGTAATGGATAGCAGATTATTCTATACACATGTACAATGTATTATTGAATACATCTGCTGCGATAATCTCGCGTTATTTAAGTTTATTATTTTAAATCACAGTTAAATGACAGAAATCGAGTAAAAACTAAATGTGTAAAAATTTTTATTCTGCACCTGCTATCAAAGTAAAAATAAAAATTAAAAGAAAATTTAAATATTAAATATATGTTCTAGCTTTACAATCTCTAAATAGATAAAACTGATTACGTTTAATGTTATACATTAGTATATAAATAAAATTGAAAAAGTGTTGCATGAAGTTTACTAATTATAAAAAAAATACGATTACGTCATTACGTGCGTGCGTGCGTGCGTGTTGTATGTATGTGTGTATGTGTGTGCGTGTGCGTGTGTGAGTGTGCTTGTGGCATACATACAACTTGGATTAATAAGATAATAACATAATAGTTTTAACTTTTCCTTTTTACTATTTTCTTTTTTTTTTAAATATTCGAGTGTATAATAAGTATAAATAAATTTAAATAAAGAATTTATAAATAATAATATAATTTATAAATAAAACCATATCTCTGATAATATTTTCTTTCCCATAACTTGTTGGGCTGCATTATTTGCTGAAATCTTTTACATGTGGACTGAAAATTCGCGATATTCTTCCAGCTGATGCTTTCGTTTTCTAGAATAATAGCAATCACATCGTCGGTCAAGTGTGTTATTTCAGCCATTGGAAATAAATTCAATACACAAAACAGCTATTAATGAGCGTTATTTATTGATTTTGTTATCACTGTTATTTTATTTGTGTTTATAATTTTAGTTATATGTATATATAAAACAAATTATGTGTGAACGCACAAAGTTTATTGTAAAGCTTTCAAGAATGTTGCCATGCGTCTGTAACATGTGCTTTGTTTCATGCAAACTCAGATGCACTTTACTTAATGCTAGAAATGCTTTGAAACGTTTGATTGATCAGGACAAAGAGAACATAGATTTCTTGATTTTGATTGGTCAAAAAATAAAACTTAATAATAAAAGTAAAAAGACTAGGCAAGAATGAATAATATTTTGAAAAAAATTTCAGACAATTTCTCTTCTCATTCTTCTAAAGATTTATGGGGTTTAAAATTTTGCATTAATGTTATTTTGAAAGAATTTTCCCATTCAATATTTTCAGTTGCTTATTGTTATTACAATGAAAGAAGAAGAAAACTTTTCTAGGGATTTTAATTGATCAATAGCTAAAATTTTAAAAAATTATGTAGTTAATTAGAGAGATTTTTTTCTATTCCACAAATTATTTTCAAAATTTGAAAAATTATAAAATGTTAAAATGGAATTACGCGTAATTTCAAAAGCAAGTTTTTAATAATTCAAGAATAACATTAGTTTTAAAAGATTAATTTTCGAAAATAGTAAATCAAGAGAAACACACATAGATTGTTTTTTTTTTTCAACAAAATCATTGCAGTTTTTTTAAAAATGAATGCATGGTTTAAGGTGTAACCAAAATGAATAATATATGTCTTTATCATTTCCTTATACGCTGACAGCTTACATTTTAAAGACGATCAATTTTTCTTCTCTTTTCTTTCCTTTTTTTTTGATAATACAATTTGTGACATATATTTGTGACATATATTGCGATAATACATGTGTGATATTGATAACATTCATTTTTTTGATAAACAAGTATTAAATTTTCTGTAAATTTGTAACTTATATTTTTTTTATTATATTTTTATTAAATTTTTTTTGTCTCTCTTCCTATTTTTATATTTAATTATAATTATTCATTTGTAAAATATTGCAAAAATCTATTAAATATAATCATATATCGATCGTGAAATTATTGGAATAGACAAATGTCAATATTCGTAGCTCAGATTTTGCCTGAGAATTCATATTTTTAATTTTTAATTTAATAATATATTTGAGTAAAACAACTTTTTTCTCTTCTGTTTTTGTTATAGTTTTTTTCGCTTTAGAATATCTAAAATTAAAACAAAATATACTTTAACTTTTAAAAATTATATTAAATAATATCATAAAATTAGTAATATGTCATAATTATAATATACTTATAAAACTTAATTACATAATTTCAGAATCTTTAAAGTTATACAATAATCTTTATTTATAAGAAAAAAATTGTCGAAATTCTTTTATAAAATATAAAAATTATTTATTTGCAATAATCCTTTTTCAAAATTTTTCATTTTAATTTTTTAATGTTTAAATATATATAAATAATTTTACATGGATTTTTATGCTATATAAATCTTTATTCTTTTTATTCAATTAAATCTATAGCAAAAAATATTTTTTTACAATGTAAGATTTACAATGTAAAATTTATAAATGATTTAAAATTGATATTCTATAGCCATATCGTTACATCCTCGAATTGATATCGATTAATCAAAAGCTCGCTCATCATCAATACTTTTAGAAAGAGAAAGACTCACTTAAAAAATTTTATTATAAAATAAAATAACACAAACAATAGTAAGAAACAATTTAAAAGAACAAACCTGTCAGTAACATGTCCGAACGACTTGACAGCTGACTCAATTTTAATATGTTTGCCGTTGCTGATCAAAACACAATCGTTGTTGCAGAGATCATTTTTATTTTTCACAGCAATAAACGGAATAACATCGTTTCACAGAAACGTAAACAAGATCGTAACAATATTTATACATATGTTGTTCATAATAAAAACTAAATTGAGAAATATTAGAAATAGAGAAAGAACAATATATTGTACATTTTAAAATAAAACTATTGTTTGGTAGGAAATCCGGTTATTGCAGCGATATCTTCTGGATAATGTTGTTTTAAATTTTCATACGGTATGTAAAAAGAGTCTTCAAAAGAGAAAAAATATTTTCCAATTTCTATGTTATCAATTGCTTTTTTTGATGGACATATTGATAGTTGATTTAAAATAAAAAAGATATATTTTACATTATACAGATAAAAGATCTTAAAAAAAAAAAAAATATATATATATATATATATATATGAACTATAAAAAGAATATTAATAATACAAATTTGCATGATTTTGCGGAGAGAGAAAACTAGAAAAAACAAGTAATTTATTATAGATTTTTGTGTGCTCAATTTAAATTCGAGCCTCGTTTGAAGATCCTTGCGAATCAAGTTTGTCTGATAAAAATATTCAGAAACACTTTTTAAGGGACTTAAAGTTCATTTTTCTCGAAAAACTGACGTGACAAATCATTTTGACTCTGGCGGATTTGGATTCATCGCTCGAAAATCTACAAAGAATTGTTCAGTTTTTCCAGACCGCGCAGAAAATATAAAATTGACATGTAATCATACCTTCTTTTACATAGCATATTCTATTATTTTTAGCGAGAATGATGTAGTGCGTTTGGGGATTGCATAAAAAATAGCATTTATAAATGTGATGATAATTGGGGGGGTCAATGTAAAAGGGGGATCATAACACTCGTCAATATTGTCCTATGGTATCCATAATGCCATCCAATGATCACACCGTCATGCTCATCTCGAGAGAAATAATCGTCCCGTGTATGTCTTACCATCATTCCTATGGCAAACTTAATATTTTTTGTCCGTTTTTAAATGTGTTGCTCGTTAGATTTAATCTGTAGAGGGTAACAACAAAATTCAATCAATATTTTGTTACGCAAGCATTTTTTAAAATAATGACAAGTTATAAATAATTATATCATATTATGATATAATAATTAAATCATATTATTAATATTCTATCATATTATTAAATTACATTGTATGTGTTATAATCTACCTCTATTGAATTTGTAATATTTTTATGTTCAACATTAATGTCTATGCTTTCAACATTTCTAGAAGTGCAAGTATCAAAAAAATCGTAGAAGATGTTCAATTTCCATTCGTCTGCTAAATTCAGCCATCTATTCAACCTACATTTTATTTCTTGAACAATATACATCATCATTTCTACTATTATCTAAAAGAAAAGAATAGACATGTAAAAGAATTTTGATTACATACAAAAAACAAAAAGGAATTCATTACTTTCATTTATTGATTTAAAATGTTAAAAAGATTGAGACTCATTAAAGTAACGAGTTATTTACAGGATTTTTAATTTATAATTATTTTTATTGACTACTTAAAATTAATATAAAAAATTAAATATAAAAGTTCACTAACTCTCTTATAATCTGTTAGCTCCGACAAATTTAGTTGACGTTCATTATTCTGATATCTCTTTCTGACAAATCTTGATTGTTGCTGTTTGTTCATATAAAAGTACTCTGCATTATTCCAACACTCTATATTACTAAAAAAAAAAAAAAAAACATTTATATACATACGCATATGTTTTTAAACATATAGAGAAAGCAAATTCATTGTAATTAAAACTTATAATTTTTCTAACATTTGCAATAAATTGAATGAAAATTTATAAATCCTAATTGAGCAGCAAATTATATTTTTTTTTTTAATTTTTGAAGAGAAACCAACAGATTCTTTTAAAATAAAATAAAAAATAATTGTCAAAAGTACATTAAAAAATTATTCAAGTTCAAATTTTCTTTTAAAATTGTATTTTGTACATAAAGTCATTTTATTATTCCGTATATGTTATAAAGAATTAATAGTTTTTATCGATAAAATGTAATTTATAAAACATTATTTTATTAAATCTAAATATATGAATATGTTTATCTGTAATATAAATAAAAGAAATTTTTATTTTTATTATTTTTTTACACGTGCATAAAGCGCGCGATAAAACTTTATAAATCCTGTAAATAACATCTTATTTTAATGAGTCTTAATACATTTTAAATTAAACCTTATCGCGTTATGCACATATTAAGGTAAATATTTGAAATAAAAATATTTTTACATTGCGATCTTTTTTTCTTGTTTCATCGTTTTAAAACAAATAAATAATCTAATAAACCGTAGAAATATCTTTATAAAGAAGTGTATATGCTCAGAAATATTAAAAGAGTTTTAGCATGCTGGAATCTTTTACATGTGCATTTGAAATTCACGATATCCTCCAAGCTGACACTTTTTATTTCTAATAAAGCAATAGAGAAAAATACAAATATAAATATATTTAATAAGCACATTGCTCTACTATTATTAGAATGCAATGATACATGTAGTTTTGTTCTAGCTGCATTCGGAGTATAAATAATCGTATGAAACGAGGTAGTACATTATATAAAATTGTTGAATAAAAAAACTATGTCTAATAGTTTAACTGACAAAATGATACTGATATTGATTGTGACCATTATATTGTCTACGCGCCCTCACCGCTTTCGCGTACAGCGAAACTGCATAGAGTATTATGCTTATTAAATATATTTATATTTGTACATTTGCTCTCTTGTCACACTACAGTCCTCACTATAGATAAGAGATGGGAAATGTATATGTATGAATGCAGCGTGAACTTGCAAAGCATAGAAAATGTGGAAATCTGACAGCTGTGTTTCAAAATTTACTGCCAATTTACTGCCAGTATTGAAAACCTATAAGTTAATATAACTAAATATTAGACAAATATAAATAAGTATTTTATAAATATTCAATACTGGGAGTAAATTTTGGAGCACGGATTTTCTGTCAAAATAATCAATAAAAAATTATTTCACAGTTACCATTTGTTCTTTAGAAAATATTTTCTGCAAAACAAGCCTTTTCTGTAGAATAACTACATTTTCACAAAATTTCCTGCATTTTGGACAATTTTAAGTTTCATATTCGAATTTAGCAGGTTCAAAATAATATATTATAATAAAATAATATATAAATCAATTTTATATATTTCCGTTACAAATACATTTTGGCCTTATTTGAACACTATTATTTGGCATGTTCTATTTAGTTACATATATAAGCAAATAATAAACCTTTAGTGTTGAATTTACACCGTAAAAAATATGTGTATATAAAAATATAAGATATCATTTTATAGTTATCCTATTTTGTTTAAAATTCTTTATATACAATCTGATTGGCCTTATAATTAATATGCAATAATATAATGCAGTATATAAAATATGTCAATTATACGCTAAATTATATTTAAATTATTCGTAAATATTACTACTGCCCACATTATTTTAAATAAAGCAAAACGCATACTATTCCTTAAATTACGTCACATATAATTCGATTATATATACATATTAATAATCAAAATGAGTAACTAATATATAATATTAGAAGATGAAAATATGGTTATGTTCAATATTGAAATACAATAGAAAAGCTTATATAATCAATATAAAATTCTCTACACAATTTAATATTCAGAAAATCTAAAATTTAAATAAAACCATAATATGTAAAATTAATAATGTTAAAATTTGTTTAAATTATAAATTATCACATTTGAATATTTAAACTTTGTAAAAATAGATACAAAATTTATATATAAAAAAAGGTTTAAAGTATTATCTGTGCAAATAATATTTAACGAGGTGTATATAAATTTTTATAAATACAATAATCGCAACAGTATATTTTAATTAAAAGAAATAAATGACAGTGATTAGACATGTGATTAATTGATCATGTAATAATCTTTTAACAAAAATTATATATTAATTTTTATAAGGCATAAGATTTTAAGAGTATCCAGGCAAAGTGTTTGAAAACCTCATTCAAATATGAAACAATATATAATTTTTATTTATTATATGAATGCAAAAAATCTTAATTATTGACAAAATTTAATGTTTGAACATCTGATAAATTGTAAAATAATTTATATAATTACCTTTAATATATAGAGATAGAAACATTTTCGTCGATTGTATAAGCGTGTTATTAAATTTGAGAATTAGAGTAAAAATAAATTAATGCCTAATTATTCGCATTGAAATAAGACATAGCATTGATCGACAGGAGATTTCGAATTCGATCTCATTTATCTCATGTCTTTTAAAACACTAGCAATGCAAGATTAAGAGTTTGATGAAAATTGGATATTTAAGATCAAAAACAAAATTGCAAAAAAATTCAAGAAAGAAGATCATAAAGAAGAATTACAAAATATAACTTATAGTAAGCACAAATTAAGAAAAATAAAAGTAAAAAAAAAAAAGGTTTGGAAAAAAAATTAATATTGTGTCAAAAATATTTCACTAAAATTATTTCTGCAATATTAGACTGTGCATTGAAAATTGAAGAGTGAAGATTAAAGGCGTTCGACTAATCATAATAAAAGGAACTAAAATTTTTTTGTCTTCAGTGGTCAAATTTGAAACTTCAATTTTCAATGCGTAGTCTGATACGGACTTTACGTTAATGAAATCAATTTCTTAATAAATTGTAATATAATCTTTAAAATTTAGAATTTATTAAAAAGATTCAATATATTATTTCCTTATTTTAAACTAAATAATAAATGACGATGATCCGGAAATAATAAGACAGCTGTGTTATATAAAATATTGCATCGTATATTTAACAACCAATGGTAACAAAGGTAGGATCTCTTTTCTTTTACGTACTTATAGCAGCAGAACAATATTCTCGCAAAATTTATTATATACAAGCTCGTGAGCTTGTATATAATAATAACTTTTTACATATATATTTATATTCTTATTTGTCACCTAATAAAAAGTTTGAAGGAGCATTCTAACATAACAAGTAATATATTACTCAAAAAAATTGATTTGTTTTCTTTCAAGCAATTTATACAATTTATGAGATGTAATGATAACTTTTATATATACAAATTTATAAATATATATGTGTATATGTCTTCTCTTTTAAAGAATATTCTCTATAGAGCGAGAAATGCTTTTTCTGAAATATATAATCTGTTACATATCTGCTCACTTTTCTTGTCTTAAATACTTTTACGTAATAATTAAATGATGAAAATTTTTCGATAATATCTCTCATTTATATGAACATAATTTCTCATCGCTACATATCATACTTTTTTTTGTTTTCTTATTAAAGAGCAGAATCGCTTCAGTCATCTTTAGTAGAAGCATGTGTGCTATTTTTCGCATAACTCTAATTCAATATAAAATAACGTAAGATCTTATTCAATTAATACGCGACTGTTCCCTGAGTTTATATACAACCACATTTCAGTCTTTGCCATTTTGCTAGTTCATCTCTCACAGCAATTGCCACATAGCAAGTGAGACAGCAGTCTCACTATATCTATAATAATTAGAGTAAGGTATATAAATCTAATATATAAATTAAAAATTAAAAACTAAAAATGCAAATTATTTGATATATAGTATTACAAATAGATTTCCTCTCGCAATTAGTGTTTTTGATGATGATGGGAAAATATGTGGGAAGGAAAAAATATTTTACGACCCGAAAACTCGAAATTGCCGTTGATTTACTTCATAGCCCGCTTTTGGAGAAGCGAGCATGTCCAAAAGTTAGAAATATCTCTTCAGAGAGAGAAGAAATCAGGTACTCGTTGATTGCTTCCTCGCTAAAATCGACGGCGCTCGGGGATGATGTGAAAGTCTTGTTCGCAATACTCACCATGGCGATCGGTGGACGCAACTGAATCGATGACATGGGACTCAAGGAGGAAGAGAACGGTCGTGACAACGAGTTAGAAGTGGAACATTTATTTTTGCGACATTGAGCCAGCTAGGCATTGCCAACCTCGGAAGCCCTCGCGCTCCGTCGTGTTCGACGTTGAAGAATCGGCGTAATCCACGTGATTCATATTCACGATAGGCGCCGCAGGGAGAAGCGTCGTATCATTGATCGTTCCCGTTATCCACGAATGATATCTCAAATTTTTCGCGGTGAACCTGTTCTTTGGGTCAACTGTCAGCAGACCCTTGAGAACCTGTACAGCCGCGGCGGACACATGACTCCAAGCCTCGCTGTCGAAATCGATCTCGCCATTTCTGATGCGAGTCGCCAAGTGAAATGGATTTGCTCGGAAGAATGGATCGCGGGAAAGCATGAAATAGAGAATGGTGCCCAAGGACCACATGTCGTAATTCTCGTCGCATCCCTGCTTGGCTATAATCTCGGAAGCGAGGTACGGAAGCGTGCAATAGGGAGTGGGCAACAGCTCGCAGTTATTCTTAGTCTGGGCGAAACCAAAATCTACTATTTTTACCGGCGAATCCTCCCTTTTATTTGCAAAGACGATATTCTCCGGCTTCAGATCGTGATGTACTATGCCGCTTTCGTGCAAAAATTGCATCACGGACGCCAGTTGCCGCATTATTTCCTTTACTTTCAACTCCGGAAATGGTCGCTGTCGTTGCGACAATTCTCCGCCCGTGAGCAATTCCATTACGATATATGTGTGAAGCCGATCGTGATGAACTTCTATCAGCTTCACTACGTTCACGTGACGCTGGCAAGCGCGTAGCAAGTTCTCCTCGCGGCTGCTGTTTATTTTCTTGCTGATAACCTTCACGGCGTACTCCTGCCAGGTACTGCGATGTCGACATTGCAGACAAATCGAGAAGCTACCGTCGCCCAAAGGCGGCATTCCTTGATCTAGCTCATACGTCTGGAAGAACGTGGACTCTTCGAAACGCATGCTGTACAGATCGGATAGCGAAGGCTGCTGCTTGTCGCTGAAGATGCCTCTGCTCACCTTATCGTTAGTAGATAAGATGGAAGACGCAACGTACGAATAGTTCTGCAAAATTATCTACTTTGAAAAATCTATCGATTGCCGCATTTTTTAATTTTATTTCACATTCTTATTGAAAAATCTCGCGAGAAAGATGTATTTAATATTCTATCTTGTTCTCAATACGTTACTATCAAACAATTACAATTGCTCGCCAAAGGATTGTTTCAATCGAGAAATTTGATTTTAATGCAATTATTTTAACGTTAAACAAATTGATAAAATATGTAATTGTTGCGATATGCATACACATCTATTTGAAATGGTAACGGAAATAGAATCAAGGGAACTTACGCTGAAATGCCAGTCAATTTTGTTATCATCAATGATCGGTGGGGTCATGTGGGTGACGGGTTCTTTTATAAATTCGTCCAAGAAATTGATGATCTTCAATTCATGCGTGATCAGTGGAACAATCGGCGGTTTAATTTGTTTTTTTTCTAAAGCTTCCCAAGTAAAATCCGGCGCGGCATCTATGAAGAAGGGATGATGTTTGAGCTCCTTGGCATCGTCTGATCCACCACCCAGCCTTCTTCGCGGATCTTTAATGAGCAAACGCGTGATAAAATCCCACACAGTATCACTCAGATGAATCGGCTTTGACGGTGGATCGCTCGTCAGAATCCTCTTCGAAATTTCCTGCTTATTGTTTTTGTCATTCAGCGAGAAAGGTGACGAGCCGGTCAGCAATTTGTATGTTAGCACACCCACGCTCCACCAATCGACAGCCTGTGTGATAATATTATGATAACATTATTTTATTGTTTTATAAATTATAATTGAATATTATAATTGAAATAAAAGAATTAAAATGAATTTACCTATAATAATGTAAATACAGGATGTTTCTAAATAAATGCGAAAAATTTTAGGAGATAATTCTTTATTAAAAATTAATTAAACATATAACACATCACTCAATAAGTCCCTGCTCTGACACATATATGGCAACATTGTTGACAGATCCACGTGATTTCCGGGTAGTACTAACCTTCAAACAGTACGTGTCAAAATTTCATGGCATTCTGACCGTTAGTTTAGAGGTTACAGTCGTTTTAGTGACCCCAGTTTCGAAGTGAGTGCCACGTTTGCTCACACCGGACCAGAAACAACAACGCGTCGACGATTGGAGCTATTCAAGAGAAATAAAAAGGATTTCTTGCGTCGGTATGTAACAATGGATGAAACATGCAAAAGAAAAAAGTGCTGTTTCATCAGGACAATGCCCCGTGTCATAAGTCGATGAAAACAATAGTTAAATTGGATGAATTACGCTTTGAATTGCTTCCCCACCCACTGTACTCTCCAGATTTGGCCCCCAGCGACTACTGGCTTTTTGGAGACATGAAAAAGATGCTCCAGGGAAAGAAATTTGGCTCAAATGTAAAAATTTATATGTGTCAGACCGGGGACTTATTGAGTGATGTGTTACTTTTATATTTCTTCCTGAGTTACATTCCTCCAAAGAGAGAAGTAAAAATTAAATTTTTATTATTTTTAAATTTTGAATAAGTAACAATTTATTTTTTTTTAATATTTACTATAAATTTTTTTTACTCACTTTATTATTTTTTTCTAAAATTCAACTTCTCATAACTTGAAACCTGTGTCATTTAATACAGTGCTATGAGTAGTAATGTATTTTTTTTTTGGAAAACTATTAATTTTACAAAAAAAATAAAACAAATAAAAAATTTCTAAAGAAATCAAGCTTTCTAACGCATATTTTTAGATAATCACATTTCGGTTTGTTAAAAAGTTCTAAAAGTAAACTAAAAAATAGGGAATTAAAGTTCTAATAGAGAATACAATTGAATAGATTGTTAGTTTCATTTTCTTATAATAATATGAAAAGATTAAGAAAATATTAATAAGTGTACTTTCTACCAGTGAAAAATGTCCACCAAATTTCATTTTTTTTGTCCAAAAGTTGAAGCGAATAAGAATTTAATTTTCATTTACCTGTTTGAAAAAGAGAGATAAAAATAAATAATATAATAATATAAAAATAATATTACTTCTCAAGGAGGAACATAGAAGTATATATATTTATATAAAAAATCCGCCATAATTTTCGACAGAGAATCATTTTCTAAAATTTTTCGCACTTAATTAGAAACACCCAGTATATACGGCTGTATTATTATGAAACTTACTTATATTTGTTTTCATAGTCTTTTCAAGTCTTTTTCTTATTACCTTTTATTTGCACATTTCTTAATTCATTTAAAATTGATTGTTTTTTTTTTGCGAAAATTTAATTTGATATGATGATTGACTCTACATTTTGTCGCTTTTCAAACACGTTATGTTATAATTCATTAAAAATAATTATAAATTTAATTATACAGAGAAAAAGAGAGAGGAAAAGAAAGAGAAAGGATAGAGAGGAGGTAAGAAAGAGAGAGAGAGGGGAGGGAAAGGAGAGGAATTAAAACAGATTGAAATAATAATCATAAATTATTATTAAAGAAAAAAGGCTGGGGAGGAAAGGAAGGTTAAATAACACTAATGTGCAAATGTCGAAAAGTTTCGACTCACAATATCGTGGCCGGTCGTGTCTCCTTGTATCACTTCCGGCGCCATGTACTCGATCGTTCCGCAAAACGAATAGGTACGCGCGTTGTCGTTTCTCTCGTGCGGTAGGAACGCCTTGCTAGCGCCAAAATCTGTTAATATGAGATGTCCGTCTTTATCCATCAATATATTTTTGAGCTTGACATCTCGATGGATTATGCCAAGCTGCAACAAAATAGAGAAAAGTTCATAAATTTTTAATTTAACTTTTACTTAAATTGTTTTTGTGGAATTATTCTCTTTCATCGCATTTTCTTTTCTTTTGCACAATATCAGATAATTAGATACGATAAACCAATGTATAATTAAAAAAAAAAGAATTGAAGCGGAAAATACGTTATTATATTATCACTCATAATGCACAATGAACCAATAGCAGAATAATTTTGATAAAAATAGCTTATTATCTTTTGTTTATGCATACTATTATTATTGTTATTATATTATATTAATAATACATACATCATGGAGACATTCTAGCGCCAAAATAATTTCGCCGATATAAAATCGGACCATGTCCTCCGTGAAACGCTCGTGAAAATGCAAATGCCTAAACATGTTGCCACCAGTTGCATAATCTGAAAATAAAAAAAAAATGTTTTACTATCCATATTCTTTTCTGTATCCCTATTGTAAACAAGCTTTTCTATTCTCATCGAATATTAAGCAATATTGATAAATGTGTGCCAGATAAAATAAATATTATATCTTTTTTATGTAGATGCTTATTTCTTGAACTTGGATATATTATATTTGCAATTAATTGTAAGTAAAAACTGAACGGATCAGCTCCAAAGTTAATATATCTAATATATTTCAAGATTGATGAATTTGACATTATGCAAAACACTTTAGTCTTTTACAATATAAAATATTATATTATAATTAATTAATAATTAATTTGTGAGTTAAAGTAAAATTTACTTTGTAGATATAATTAATCTCAAAATCATAATTATTATTTTACATCAAATTAACTTTTTTATAATGACTATTATATCAATTTTAATTATTATAACAAAAATTCATGAAAATAGAAATTTTGATTCTACAAGACAAATCTTTACATTTATTTACAAGTAAATTATTATTTAAATATTTTAAAAGGCTAAAAGAGTGTTTTGTGCAATGTTAAATTCGTGAACCTATATATAATTAAATTATATATATAATTAAATTTATTAACTCTTGTAGCTTATCTGTCCAGTTTCTTGTAAAAATGAAATTTCTAGCATACGTTTTATGTTAATATATTTCGTTTCACATCTACTTCGTTCATTTCTACAAGTACTTTATTCATTAATTTTTTTGTTTTTAATTTCTCGTCGAAGCTTACCTAAGATTAAA
>JBCEZV010182180.1:0-20870 GCA_039654365.1 Cataglyphis livida
TATATATATATACATATATCATTAACAAAATATTATATATAGAGTCTTCCATTTTAAAAGTTCTACCCTTTTCAAGATCAATGTTTGAAGGAAAACGACTCGGATAAAAGTTGTAGGGAACAAAGGGGGCTATCTAATAGTGACCTTGAATTTGACATTAAAGGTCATTTTCAAGATAATTTGAAGGTCAACTTCCGTTTTTTAAATGAAAACCCTCATTTTTTATTGCATATTCTTGTAGCATATTTCGAGAGCTTTTCAAAACATTTTAATAAAATATATTTTCATTAAAAATTTTTTTAGTTATTTTGGTGTAAAGAAAAAATAAATAATTGTTATAAAAAATATATTGCAAATAATTGCATACTTTTTTTAAAAAACAATTATTTTCTGTACACTATTTGATCTTATTATTCTGTACATAAAAGTATTACGATACAATTACCGAACACTAAGTAATTTTCGAGATATTTTATATTTTATACTAAAATATGTCAGATTAGGATACAAAATAACTCAAAAAATTCTTAAATGAAAAAATATTTTATTATAGTGTTTTGAAAAGCTCTAGAGATAAACTACAAGAATGTGCAATAAAAATCGAGGGTTTCCATTTAAAAAATGAAAGTTGACTTTTAAATAATTGGAAATAACCTTTAATGTCAAATCCAAGGTCATTATTAGATAGATCCCTTTGTTTTCTACAATTTTTATCCGAGTCCTTTTCCTTCTAACGTTGATCCTAAAAAGTTATAAGGGTGAAACTTTTAAAATAGAATACCCTATATTAATAATAAGATTTATATATTACTCGGCGCTAACATAAAAAATAAAATATAGATTAAAAATATGGATTAAGTATTTATGTCTAAAGCATTTCTTTTCTTTTTAAAATCATTATACTCATATTAATGAGTTCCAGATCCTGCATATGTGACGTAAGGTCCGTTATTAGCTCTACTAGAAGATTTTATATAGTGCACTACATTAATTAAAACATATTTTTTTTTGTAATATAACGCGATTGTATCAAGACGGTGTACAATTATTTTATCTCGTTTATCGTATCCTTCATCAATAAATATCGTAGTATTAATAAATAAGTGTGGACCATACTCAGTATTTTCTACGGAGATATCTAAACATTTTCTACATTTTGTTTTAACCGACAAAGTATTAGATTACTCTTGCATATATTGCAATTCCTTGCAGAGGAGTATGTTTACATTTACATTTAACTCCGTAATTTGACTTGTTCGCGAGAAGCCGCAGAGGCATATAATAGTTTTTTGACAACCCGGTATATTAACAAATAAATAATTAATTAAGTACAATATTGCAATAGGTATTTAATTTAGAAATGCTACAAGTGTATATAGTTAGAGCGTCACTAAAAAGCGAAAGATTTAATAAAACTTTAGCTCTTTCTTTGTAGTGATTTATCGTTATTTTTCCAATATGTAATATTGAATTATAGCTAGATTTATAGTAGGATTTTTTAAAGATTTTATTTTATCATAGGATTTCATATTTGCAATGCTTGCAATTAAATGAAGCACCGCATGGAATGCACAAGTTTGACAAACTTTGTCAAACTTGTGGTTATAACTTTGTTATCGATAATGACGCCTTTATATATATTACCATATATATTCCGTATGAATGGTATATTTTGATTTCTCGCTAATTTGACGTAATCCCATTCCGGGCACTTATCTAAATATGATGACGGCTTGTATCGTTTTTTTATAATAGAACATTGCTTATCCGATGATTCGCGAATAAGTCCTCGCCAATTTTCGCAGATATTACTATAAACTTAATCGATCTTCATTATCGATAACAATAGTTTCAATCGTTTCACAATTTTTATCATTGTTATCGCTATTATTATTATTGTTATCATTTATGTTATTATTATTATTATTATTATTATTAACAATATTATCAACCGTCATATTATTTTTATTAATTCTTTCATTACATTAATATTTTGTGTTATGTTATAATCAGATTTGTTGTATTTGTAATTGTACTAGAACAAGAATAATCATCTAACAATTGATTTGTTTGTATTTCCGTATAATTTGCAGAATAATTAAACATTACTTGATCCTGTTGTTAGTAATTAACACTTAAAGTATCTTTTTGACACGATGCCAAATAAATTTTTCCGTCAAGATAATCAAGATGTTCGTGTACAAATTTATCGATCCTCATTGGCAATTTATTTTTAAATGCACGATTTTTCAAATCTGCAAAAACTGTCTCAACGAAAGAACTAGCGATTTTTTTGCCTATTTGAAAATGCGATCGCATTACGCCGCTCCAAAGTACTACGTATGGAATTAAACGTGTTTTCATTATTTTTGCAAAGTCGGGATTATAGTAAGTAGTTATTGCTATTCCTTCAGTACAATTTAATGCTAATCGTATGGCACTATCATATAAACATGTTGGCACTCCATTGAAACCTGTCGGAAGTATTCTGATCATCATCTTCTTCCAATTTATCTGCCTCATCGCGATAAGTATTTTTATCTGATATTTCCAGTGTAAAAACGTGTATAGAATTCAAATATCGTAAACATAATTCAAATGGTAATTTCTCTCCGTTTTTATTGGAGCCGACAATTCGAAGCTGCAACAAGAATTGCTTAAAAAATGTGTGCAATTCTTCTAGAGAATTCATTTTATATGCTTGACTTAAAGAACGTAAATAAAATTTACGGGCAAGTAGTTTATCTCTATGTTTGAGACAATTCCATCTCGATATCATAACAATAAAATGGCTTACATTTAATCTTATGAAATGATGGGATCGTATCATCAATACGCAAAATATTAAAACATTTCTTTAAATAATGTCGTAAATTAATGCATTTTGCGAATATTTCTGCAACAGCTATTAAAATCGCCCATCTAAAATTGTAAACGACCATACGCGGAGCTTCGTTTCGCTATTATCTTACATAAAAAATATGCAATATATATTAATTTATGATCATCTGATCTCATTTAAAAGTCTGGAATAGTTCTATCACTATCAATGTATATGCATTGATATAAGAAAATAGGCGGTTCCCAATTAGAGTATTTTTTCATAAAACCTTCAATAATGAATGCCTATTGGATTTTTTTTTGTTTTTTGCTTTGTACAATAATTGCTGCTCAGAATTCCAATAAATCAAATAAAAAAATCTAATAATCCAATATTATGAACAACGTCAGAATATTTTCCCTGCTTCGAACTTTGTAATAAATTTAAGACAGGATTTGCATATAGATACCTGTGCCGTTCTAATAATTTCTGCTCTTTTGCTTTCCGCAAACAGCAGTTTAAAAGTACGGTAACAGTTTAAAAGCAGCGTTAGGAAGAATTGACGGTTCGATATCACCAAAATCTTTAAGACGTTTAGTCTTCTGTCTACGAAATATTATTGCAGAGAGAGAGAGAGAGAGAGAGAGAGAGAGAGAGAGAGAGAGAGAGAGAGAGAGAGAGAGAGAGAGAGAGAGAGAGAGGGAGAGAGAGAGAGAGAGAGAGGGAGAGAGAGAGACGGGCAGACAGGCAGACAGGCAGACAGGCAGACAGAGACAGAGACAGGAAGAGACATATGAGCGGAGGCCCCAAGTTAGGATAGAGCAAGTAGCGGTGTGTGTGTGTAGGTAGGTTAGAAATAGGTAAAGGTTAAGATAAGTTGGTTAAGATAGTTGTAAGCTAGAGTTAAGATAGATGTAAATAATTAAATTGAGGAGAATAAGAGATTGTAATCCCAAGGGGAATCAATAAATCATATCTATCTGTCAGCCAAAACGGCGCTCGTCTTGCGCCTATCAGAGAGCGCATTGTTAGTTCCATTGTTAGTTCATTGTTCGCGTTCCGTAAATCACGAGAGCAGCATCGATGCGTTTTATCGATGCGGGTCATCCAACAGACACAAAATTATAATATTTTCGGGTTCCGACTCATTATACCGTTAAATCTGACCGTTTAGAAAAAACACGTCTGGAATATTCTAGAACGTTTCAAAATTCGCGACGGTATACAAATTCTATCGAGGGACTGCCGGCACTCGATCGTGATTTATCCGAGACAATGTGTGGTTTTTTTTTAATACGGAGACATTCGCTAACAAAAGTTAAGTCGCTCGCTTTTCTTTTGTTTACTATTACTTGTGGTTCGCAAATACGATAATTTCCTGCAATATTCGTAGCTCGCAAATATTCACTAAGAAATCTTTCCGTCGCTTGCAGAATTATTCATCACTCGTGAAATTATCCGTCATTCATGGAGTTTATCGTTGCTCGCGGGAATTGTCCGGTTTAAAGACCAATTAAACTCGTAGAAAAACTTGTGTATATTCATTGTTTTAAATATAGACGTTTTTTGTTCATACAATTCCGTGTCTAATTTTCGCACATTTCTCGCACTTCACGTTCACTCGTGCACACTTTGCAAAAATCATGAATACTGATATAATACTTCGTGTAACTTGATTGATGGAAATCGTGTTTTTTAAATGATATTACATAACGAAATTTTTATTGTTGCCTCATTATTTTAGTTATAAGATCAATCCATCCATTTTGCAATACATATTTATGTCATCTTCCGTTTTCGTATAAGCATAATTGTTTTCCACTATTTTGCAGATATGATTAAATCCAATTCTTTTGAAAACATATTGATTGAGTCATTTTTGATAGTTTCGATCGAGCAAATGGATATATTGTGGGAAACCTCTCCGTCATTAACCGTAATATTGAAAGCTTCTAAAATTTTACTTTTGAAACCATTCCTATTTTTGTTAATCAATACATATACATGTTTTCGTGTTAGGTGAGGATCAAATTGTTTCATTTTATCCGAAATTATACGATATACGTCAGTCGATGGTGAATGAGGTCCATAATCTTTTATCGTGAGGCAATCCGTATCCATTAAAATCTCTAATAACTTAGTTTTATCATAATCTCTTAAATATCACCGTTTAAATAAGAAAGATAGAAAAATACTGTAACAAAAAAATACAAAGAAATATAATAAAGTATAAATACACATTTATAAATTTTGTTTTAATATCCTTCATTTTCCTTATTTTTTATTTTCAGGTATAATATAAATATATAAAATATTATAAATAATAAATAAAAATAATATATAAAATAATATATAAAATAATATATAATATATAAATAATATATAAATAATATATAAAATAATATATGAAATATTTTAGGAAATATAAATATATTAAACAAAAAATTATATATACTTACATCTTAATAATTTGAGTTCAATAAATCGGAATCTTGATTAAATTTTTATTTAATTCCATTTCATAGAATGCAGTCGAGTAACAAATTAATCAAAATTTGTTTTCATATCACTTTTCTTTCTCTTTTTATTTTCTTTTATATTTATATTATTGCTTTTCTTTCTTGTTTCTTTTTCTTTTTTTCTTATTTTTTCTAAGTTTTGTTCTTAAAGTTTATTTTATTTAATTTGTGTAGTAGATACGATCATAAAAAAAAATATACAAACAATACAAATATATATATATATATATATATATATATATATATACACATATATATATATATATATATATATATATATATATGTGTGCGTGCGTGTGCGTGTTCGTGCTTGTGTGCGTGCGTGCGTGTGAGTTAGCGTGTGAGTATGCATGTGCGTGTGTGCGTGTGTGCGTGTGTGTAATGCAAAAAATATAATAATCTCTGAAAAATAATAACGCATTCTTTTGCTTATCTTTATATTTTATTAAAATTTATTATATTTATATTTGTATTTATATTATATTTGTATTTTAAAATAGTAGTTAGATGAGTAATTCGTTAGCCAGTTGTTTTAAGAATATTTTACACCAAACGCGTTTTGCATGTGCCCTTTGGTTAAAAAGTATATGCCAGAGACGATCAATTCGTGAGCTAGTTGTTTTACACAAGGTACGATTTGTATGTGTGTAAAATAAATGCCAGATGCGATCAATTCATGAGCTCGTTAATTCATACTAGATGCGATTTGCATGTGTGTAAAATCAATGCCAAATATATAAATTCATGAGCTGGTTGTTTTACATGTGCGTAATGATTGTAATAAAATATTTTAAAGGCATTTTTGTTATCAACATATTTTTTAATATGTTATATAATAGCATTATATAACTAATTTTTATAGCACTTAGAAAAAATTTACAAACAAAAGACTGCATTTGTTTTTCACAGATTTAATTTTTTCCAAGAATATATAAAATAAATGATCTTATTTTGTAGCTATATCTTACGAAATATTTATCCATTAATTTTGATTAGACGACAATTATTGAAGCAACTAAAAACTCAAGAGGCAAATGACTCTCGGCACACTAACATTACTGAGGGTACTAATCAATCTATAAATTTACAAAATTCGATTGAATTACTTCCCGATATAGATTCTTAATTTTGATAATTAGTACTTAAATAATGCCGTACCTTAAGTCAATTTCAAATACAAGTATTTGCGAAACTGTTGAATTTTGCGAAGATAATGTAACGATGCATCATCGTTCACGACACGTCGCCGTCGAAAGTCTGCTGCCCGGCGAACACCAGCCGGGCAAAGGCAGAGACGCTTAGCGCCCTATTTTTAAAAACAACAAACACGGTCGATAGATAAACAATCGACCGCCGAGCAGTGCCGAGCGCTCCCGGAAAACATCGAACGCTCTAAGCTAAAAACCTCGAGCCGTTTCCTTCACCCGAGGGAGAAGTTGAACGACGCAGGTGCCGCAACCAAAAGGGTATAAAAAGCCCGACAGATCACAGATCTGTACCAGACCGGCAACTGAATCCACTTGAACCGTAAACACAAGACAATTTCAGAAACCGCTCCAAAACCGTCGAAAGACAGTGAACCGGAGGTTGACGTGTTTGCAGTCTCCGTCGAGAATTCTCGACTATCTGGTCCAGAAACGATTCCCGTCACAAACCTCCGTTTGAGAGACCAAGAATTTCACCATTCTCCTCGAGTATTCTCGGACTGTACGGTCCTCACACTTGACCGTTCAAACTCTGCGCAACGATGCATCCCACGAATCTTTTCTGAGAACACGCGCCGCTTCACCGATATCGACGCCTACACCAACTGTAGGCCGCTACCCTTTCACGCCGACCACCCGGCCAAATATTGTACGCATCTTTCGCGCATACCGGTAAATATCGCGCCGCGAGATATTGAAGATAATCTCGCATAGGGCACCCGCAAAAGTATGGGATAACAACAGCGCCCGCACCGCCGCGCGCTCCGCGCCCATAAGCACGCGCTGACAACACACCCGCCTTATCGCGCGTGCCCCGCGCCACGAGCCGGGACCTTTAACGAGACGCGCAAAACACCATCTAGACCGGCGTCACAACATTGCGAACACTATTGTATAAGCGTACATCATTGTAACAGCTGATCATTGCCATCAAGAGGTACATAAACGACGTACATTTTACCTAACATCTCGTAATTGTGTTTCGACCCCCTTCACAAACCCTGATCTCGATTGCGCTGTCCGCGCACGCAAAACCGCTCGTGAAGCGGTTCGTTACAATTGGCGCCCGAATAGGGACCTGTCCATGAAACACAAATTTTTTTCTTTTTTCCTCGAGGCTTGGTCAGCTCGGACCGCCCATTCGACATGAAGACATGGATATACGCGCTCTCTAAGGAAAAACTCATCGCAATCGCCGCCACATACGACCTCGACACAACCGGCATGACGAGATCCATAGCCGTATGCGCGCACATATCGAAGCGCACTCGGAAGAATTCGGAGAAACTCGCGGTTCGCATCCGATATCGCAAATCGAAGTGCATTCACCGGTCACCCCCACCGATCGTACGCCGGACAACCCTGTCCTTAACCAGCTGAGAAAGTGGAGACGGCCATTTGACGGCCGTGACCCCGTGGAGTTTTTCGAACGAACCGACGACCTGTGCGAGGAATACAGGTTCTCCGGCGAACAACTACTGAGGGGGTTGTCGGAACTATTACGTGGAGATCCTTTGGCATGGATTCACAATAACCGCCGCGACTGGGAAACCTGGGCGGACTTCTGCCGCGCCTTCTGCCGCCGATATCTGCCACGCTACCAAGAAGAGTTGGAGTGGCATATTGCCGACCGGCGACAACGCGAAACCGAAAAATTCGCGCCATACGCCGACACGATGATGACGATGATACGCCGCGCCGAAGGGTTCACCCGCAAACAGAGGCTCGCGCGAATTTACACAAACATGCGCCCCGAGTATAAGAGATACGTGAAACACCGCGACGTACGACTTCAGCGATCTGCTCGAGGAAGCCGCCGAATTCGAGGGGATTGAGTAGGAGACCCGCGAACTCCGGAAAGCGCCGAAAAGCGCCGTGATCCCACCTGCCGTTGCCGCAACATACCGGGAAGAGTGCTACTGGCGATGCAAGCAGCGGGAACGCACCCGGTTCGACTGCAAACGCCCCCCGCGACGGTTTTGTTCGCAATGCAGAAAGAATGGAGTCTTCACCAAGGACTGCCATCCACCGCCGGGAAACGCCAACCGTACCGGGAATACTAAGGCCGACTCCCGGACACCCAGCATTGCGTGAAATACACGCCACGGCCGCACCTGACCGTCACGACCCACGGGCTCTCCATCGACGCACTCCTGGACTCCGGCTCCGAGCTCTCGTTCGTCAATGCCGAAACGGTCGAGAGGATGCAACGGCAGGGCCTCGAACCAACCAAAGCAGAAGGCCAGATACAAATGGCCGACGGCACGCATGCCGAGACACGGGGCTATGTCCCCACGAAAGCACCGCCGACAACATCATCCGACCCTGCGGGATGACCGGCGGCCTGGCCATTCGCACAACCGAGGAGGGCAAACGTCTACGCGCTTTCCTGGATCGCGAACTACCCAAATTCTAGGCCGTCACCAGGTCGACGCCATTGGCCGAACACCAGATCTGCCTAAAGCACCGAATGCCGATCAAGCAAAGGTACCAGCCACGCAATCCAGCCATGCAGGCAACCATTGACGCCGAAGTGGAGGAAATGGAGAAAGCTGGGATTATCAAACCGTCCCCAAGTGCGTGGAGCTCGCTCATTGCGGTCGTCCGGAAGAAGGACGGGAAGCATCGCTTCTGCATCAACTTCCGGAAAGTCAATGAAGTCATCGAAAAGGACGCCTACCCATTACCCCAAGTAACAGCCACCGTGGATAAATTAAGAGGGGCCCGATACCTCACTACATTAGACCTCAAAAACGGGTACTGGCAAGTATTACTCGCACCCGAGAGCCATCCGATCACCGTTTACCTATTTACCGTACCGGAGAAGGGGCTAATGCAGTTCCGGGTTATGCCCTTTGGGTTACACTTTGCTCCCGCCACGTTTCAACGCCTGCTCGATTCCGTCATCGGCCCCGCGCTCGAGCCGAACGTATTCGTGTATCTCGACATCATTGTAATCAGAACCTTTGACGTTCACCTCCGCGTAGCCCGTCTCTGCCTGAACCCCCAGAAGTGCCGATTTTATGTGGACCAGCTAAAATATCTGAATCACATTGTGGACCGCGTCGGGATCCATACCGATCCGGAGAAAGTCAGCGCGGCAGTCAGCTGAACAGAACCGCGCTCGGTCAAACAAATAAACCAGTTCCTAGGCATGGCCTTCTGGTACCAACAATTCATAAAGAATTTCTTGACCCTCGCCGCACCCCTCACGCGCCTAACGAAAAAGAACGCCCGCTGGACGTGGGAAGACGAGACAGCAGCATTCATGGTTGAAGAGCGCACTGATCACCGCGCCCGTACTCGCGTGCCCGGACGCGAGTACCAGCGGCTTCGGAGCCGTCCTAACGCAATACCACGAAGACGGTAATCGCTTACGCGAGCCGCACCCTGACCGGCGCCGAAAAGAACTATAGCGCGACGGAGCTCAAGTGTCTCGCGGTCGTATGGGACATCCGCCAGATGGGGAATTATTTAGAAGGCTACGCCTTCACGGTTATTATCGACCATCAGTCCCTCCGCTGGCTCCAAAAACTGGAGGCCCCGACCGGCCGCCTCACCTGCTAGCTATTTGAGCTCCAACAATACGACTACGACATCAAGTACCGCCGCGGCACTCTTAACTGCGTGGCCGATGCCCTCTTCTGTCAGCCGGAGGTTAGCGCAATCCAGATCGTCCGATGCTGTTAATACACCCGAAAAATGGAGGAAACATGCCGCGAACCCGCCATCCGGACTACCGTGTCAGGGAGGGCGAATTATACCGACATATTCTACACACACCGGGAGATAAACAACCGACATATTCTACACACACTAAATTTCAAAGATAATCCCATCGAAGAACAGTGGAAGGTGTGCTTTCCACGCGAGAAAAGGGCGGACGTATTGCGCCAGTTCCACGACGCGCCCACCGCCGGGCACGAAGGGGGGGTCGCAAAGACTATCGCACGGATTGCCGAACGGTGCTATTGGCCCGAGATGTTCCGGGATATCGCCAGGTACGGCCGAGGTAGTGTCCTGGCTGCCTAGCGCATAAACCGCTGCAACAGAAACCTACCGGAACTATGCACGCAACAAATGTAAGCCGCCTCTGGGAACACGTCACGTTCAATCTCGTCGGCCCGCTCCTATGATTGCGCCGCGGTCACACGTGGCTCCTGGTAATGCAGATTTTCCAAGTGAACCGAACTCGCTCCGCTCCGACAAGCCTCCGCCAATGCGGTCATCAGCGAAATTACGAACCGAATGATACTGCGACAAGGCCGTCCCAATATCGTCATCATGGACAACGGAACGCAATTCAAGTTGACGCTCCTAGCCGCCCGCCTCCAAGCATTTAACGTGGAGCACCGTACCGCGACCGTTCGCGCCCCGCATTGTAACCCGATAACTTGACGAGATGAATCAATTTCTATGACTATTATCGAATTCGGCATAAATAATGCAGTTAATAGTGAGAGCCTTCTCGAATCGCAAACTGCCGCGTCTCACAAGATTCCAATGCTCTGCATAATTAGCTGACAGATCGGGTGTGAGATCAAAAGCGAATAGCGTGTAACCATTAGAATAATCATGTGTTTATAGAATTTCCCTCATTCAAAAAACAGATACCCGTTCCCGCGAAGAGCATTTGATAAGCTTCGATATAAAGCGGTTCGTCCGACGAGAAAATAAGCTGTAACGATAGGCTAAGAATTTGCATGCCATCGATGTATAGTGAGAAAAAATTTATTCCTTAATTTTTGAAATTAAACAAATTTAATTTTCTATCGCCGTTAAATACTTTATTATTGACAAAGCTAACTATTATTCTTTTCGGAAGTTGTCCTGGTATTACATTATTTAACGATTCATCTACAACACCACTTTGTATCGTGAACGGTTTAACCTCGACTCTCGTGAGTGGATATTTGGTTGTAACTTTACTCAACATTCTTGCGTGTGCGAGCAATAATCTGGCGCTTATTTTCAATTTTTTTACAAGTAGATTCGCATCCAATATATGAATCTTTGACGATGAACCGATACTATCGTTACCGATACTAAGGCTCGTTCATTCGAAAGATTCGTTTTATCCATAAGACAAAACTCTACGACGTTAATTAAAAATTTGTCTTGATTAAAAATGTCACAATGGAGATGCCCTATAAGATCTAGTGTTTTTCCACCGGTTCATCCATTCTTCCGAGTGTACCCGAGTGCCACAGGTAGGAGATTAGATAGGAAGTTTTTGCGGGTGAAGAATAATTTAATAAGGCCTCGATATAACGCGTATACGTTGTTTGGAAGCAATACGAGTTTTTGATTGAAATACTCGTCGATTTGTATGAAGTAGGAATGAAGCAGGTAATTTGCAGGGCCTATGGTAGCGGTGAAGGCCGCGATAATACTACTTGTTCCTGTAATATGCCTCATGGAATCGCCCGACGTTTCCACGCGTATGCGAAGACTCAGCAAAATGTACGTGAGATCTAAATATTCTTCTCCGTGACTAGGGATGACAAATTCTATCGGAGACTTATCCAAAAGCGAAGTGACGAGTTTGCAATGAATCCATTGCGAACTCTCGATACTAGTTTCCGTATGCGGCAAAGAGAAAAGATCGAGCTCACTTTTTGAACACTCGCTCGAATGAGTGTGAAGAGAGGACATGTTTATTTAATGTAAATTTTTTATCGTTGTTGTAAATCTAGCTATTAAATATGATTAAAATATAAGCTGTTTAAGAAAATATGTCGAATATGGTACGTTTTTTACCGCTTTTACGACATTTTGCGAATGTCTTAACCCTTTTCACCGTTGTGCGATTTCTTCCTTTTATTTCTATAATTTCGCCCGTTAAATCACTTAGTTCGTATACACGCGATTTTTTCCACTCGAGAACACGGTGAATTTGAAATATTTCTTCGCTTCACTTTGCCTCGTATCCTTTCTCAAAGACTACTTTTGTTCTAGTGATCCGCACAAAATCGCCCACGTTATATTTAACCTTTTGTCTACGTCCACGATTCTTTTTCCGCTAGGCATCGACGATTTACATTTTCATGCGCGATGCGAGCATTTTCTCGCGTAATAACAGCAGGCTGCATTTTGTTGGTGGAATGATATGTGCGATTGTAAGCGCAAACAATATCCTGCAAAACATCGACATAATGTCATACATGTTTATGAGTAAAATATCGCAACATCCGTTCTTTGATCGTTCTATTAAAACGTTCCACTATAGTCGCTTTAACATCGGGATTCCGCGTTACACAAAAACAAACATCTTTTTCTTTTAAGAAATTTTGTACCCAGCGAGCAATAAACACTTTATCTTTATTGGTCTGCAGGTATATAGGTATACAGATAGACGATCAAGCGACGCGGTAGCGTCTCGACGCCAAGAGTTCATAAAAAAAACGCCAATTATAAAAGAAATCTGTCTGGCTTGTCAAGAATTTTGCTTAGGACCGCGGTGCTACCAAATAGCTTAGCCGGAGTTTTGTCTATAATATTTTCGATTAAAATATTTCAGGAACTAGAGCCGTAATAAAAAATCTAACTGCACTTTTATGATATAATATGAATGCAAGCTTTTGATTGCGACCAGATTGAATAAGATTAGTGATGTCAATCTTGAGAAATGATATTTGTATATAGCAAACGTGAGACTTCTCTTTTCCGGATAAGTTTCAGACTTACATATGTATGCTCGCACGCACACACGCAAAGCGATTTTCTCCATTAAGGGACATTAACAATATTTATGTTTGATTATATTTTTGTATACACTCTTTTATATATAATAAATGAGAGAGAGAGAGAGAGAGAGAGAGAGAGAGAGAGAGGATTGAGGCGGGATGTGTGAAAGAATTGGGTACATAATATGAGCGGGAAGTGGATGTCCCAAGTTAGAATAGGGCAAAAAGCGTTGTGTGTGTGTGTGTGTGTGTAGGTAGATTAGAGATGGTTAGAGATTAAGGAGGATAAGTTAGAATTAAGTTAGATGTAAGTTATAGATAAGATAGTTGTAAGTATAGTATGTAAGAGATTGTAACCTTAAGGGGAGTCAATAAAATTTATATCTATCTATGTTAACAAATTGTCAAATATCAAAGATACAAATAATGAAACTATGTGCAATAAAAATAAAGTCATATGTGATTATTCAAAAATAATTGAATCAGTAGTGCAAAATAACTCTGATATTAATATTAAAAAATCAATATGTAATCAGTTAGATATGTATCGTAATAAATATTTATTAAATATATGTTACCAAGATTATAAAAGTTATACTTTTTATATAGTTTATAATATATAATTCAGTAAAATTCAATCATAATCTTAATTTTCAGATGAAGAAAATGATGAAAACATAAATCCTCATTTGACAAACATTGCGTTAATGCGCAATGTTAAAATATTAAGATCTCAATCTTCAAATAGTAAAACTAAGTGTAAGAACAGTAAAGAATCTGATTTTTTAAATATAGAGATTTCAATAATATAAGATAACACTATTAATTATAAAAATCCTATACAATAATCAATTTGGTATGTATTACTATACATTGAATATTGATTGAATGAAAATGAATGTTAGCTATAAATCAAGATGAAGTAAAAATAATAATTACGTAAACAGTTAATGGCCACAAATAATAATAAAAATTAAAATGTTGTTATAAATATAAATAAATAATATTAATAAGTATATAATGATGTTTAAAGTTGTGTGTTAGTTATATAAGAAAATGATGTAACAAATATTTGAAATTTTTTTTTGATTTTTATAATAAATCTTTTTGATTTTTATAATAAATCTTTCAAAAATGGTTCACATTCTCAGAGTTTTTAAATTAATTTCAGACAATAAACAGATTAATATAATAAATGATGATAGATTTATTTCAAATACTGAAATGATAAATCAATTCTATAATCAATATGAAAATTCAAATAATATGGTAAACTCATATTCAGAGTTAAATGTGAAGTCTAATTTTTATTTCTATGATGAATTCCAGAATGTTATAACTGTTATAAAAATTTGGAATGTTATGTATTAGATAAAACTATACCTTCTAGAAACTATCCTTGAATTATAGAAGACAAAAAGTGCAAAATAAATATGACTATTTTATCAAAAAGTATGAATTCAGCAGCGGATAGGTTATTCAATATATCCATTTTAGATAAATCTTTAGATTTTTTTGATATAAATGTAACAGACACAAACAATTCTATAAATTTTAATACAAGTTTAATAAATAATAATAGTAAGGAAATGATTCACTATATACTAGCGGAAAATAAATCCGTATCTGCACCTGTCTGTCAGAAATACTGAACTGGATAATATTTTAGTATCATTTTGTGATTTAAACGAAATTAACAATTTTTCTATAGTAAACAACAATGATGAGTTACATTATAACAATTCATAAATTACATTTCGCAAAATACAGATATGTATATATAACATTTTTATTAATTTATTCTTTTGAAAAATAATTAAATTATGTTCAGTATTAGTTTTACTGATTATTGTATATTAACGAATAGAATCACAAAGTTAATAATATTAAATTTAAATAAATTAATAAACTATATGAAGTAATTCTTAATAATTAAGATTTTTACAAATATGCTTTTCTTATCTCATCAAATTGTAATATAATATTTTATTGTAATATAATTAATTATTGTTATATAATATAATATAATTGTAATATAAATTAATATTTTTTAAATTCTTGTTTTAATATATTTTGTAACGGTCGGTTTTTTCCGAGCGCTGTCGTAGGATAGCTCGGTCGGGATCAGGGCTCGGAAGGTATAGCAAGTGATTTGTGCTAAATAAACAAGAGTTATTTATTGTCAGACTACGGGGTTACAAAGTGTGTGTATGTATGTGTGTGGGCGCGGATGAATGTAAATGAGCGCGAGTGCACGTGATTGAATCAGCGCAGATGAGAGCGGTGCGGATAGAGAGTGCCCGTACGAGGTGTCGAATTTATCGATATCGCGCTTCATATCATCGTATACGTCTTTACACTCGACGTGTTAGATAAGACTATCCGTATCAGTGTACATTATCCTACACTTATCTCTATATGGGTAACATATAATGGTATAACTCTATAATGGTAACATATATTCGTAATGAAATTCGTATAAACAAATTTTTGACATATCAAGGATGCACATATCCACGTAAATCGGTTTGTGAAATTTAATCTCGAGTTTGCGTAACTCTACAGCTGTTAGATCCTCTGCAAAAACGCTTCTACTGTGAAACTTGGGCTTAGTGATCATCGTCTGCGTGCCGTATCGCCCATCCCATCGGATCACTAGCCGAATGTCCGAGTGATTACTCACATTCTTCATAGTTTTATCAAATACAGCATTGTTCATCAAATTATACAAATTTTTTTTTAATTTGTTTTTTGCACTAATCCGCAATCGCGTGTTCAACTCGATGTATCCGCGTAACCACGGGAATTGCGCAAATCCCCGTGGTTACGCCTAGTATTCTATGTACCTTTGTAATACGTAATCCATGTTTAACGCATTGCTGCATGTTACGATAGTGCATCACATAACGACGCTATCGGATAAGGTTGCGAGGAGTTTAGTCTACCGTTTTCCGGGAGGTTGGGCAAAACGGCAAGTGAGAATCGTGAAAGTCGGGCGGATACGCAAGGTCGACTTCTAGAATATAACTGATAGGCGAATCCAACATCACGGACATTAAATCGATATTCGCAACATCCTCGAAAATCCTCGTAAGATAGCGATTGACACATCGCCCATCCGTACAAATTATTTACGTCGAAGTACATAAGATACGACGACGGTTTCGAAAATCGTACAACTGTACGTACTTATTATTAGCGCGCGCGTATTTATTGGAACATTGATTCAGCCCGCCACGTATTTCCCGTTCCGCGAACATCACCATATCGATATCCGTTAATAATTCGAATCGAACACCTGTATATTTTAACATAGCATCCCACGTATATCCAGGTATAATAATGCGCGCGGTCCAAACTGTAACTTCTCATATACGCGTCGCGAAAATTTTCGAAGACATCAGTTAATAGAAGAATGTCGGTTTTTAAATACAGATCGTTATAATCGCCCAACGTCTCGACTCGAAATCCCCAAGTTCCCAAACTTTTATCGCGTGCGCGTAATCGCTATCAGATACAATATCGCCGGTCAGCGAACTATAGTACGCTTCGCGCGACGGTAGACGAGTCTCTCGCAAAATCGATATCGTCGTCATACTCGTATGGAAATACATCTTTTCGCGTAAGAAGTTTGAGATCGACATTGTCGAGATTGGGAAACTCCGAGCGCGCGATTTTTAACTCATTTTTATCGAGATAAGATGGCAATTTTTTTAGACTCGCGCTTATAAACTTAAAAAATCCACGAAACGTAATTTCACGCGTTTTCCGAACTGTTTCGTTTTTACGTTTCCTTCGCGCGTCAACAGTAACAGCTTGACGCTACCGGGGAAAGCATTAGCCCCATCTTTAATGCAAAAATGGGCGTTGTAGCCTGATAAATTATGACAAAATATAGGAATAACGTAGATATCCTTATAATTTAGAGTGCAACTTGAATGAGCGGGAGCTCTGTATCGCTCGGTCAGATTGTAGTGATCGCGCACGCGAATCGTCTTCCGGTTCGAACGGTCTCTCGCGACAGCGCGTCGCGTCGCAAAATCTCTCTCGCTCATCCGGTGTAAAAGGGGTCATAGGCACAACTGTGTCCAAAATATTCTTCGCGCGAAGCGCCAGATCGCACGAACGAACCACAATACGCAGCTCTCGCCGCGATAAGCTTTGTTGATTCGCGATCGATGAACGCGCATCGCGCGTAATATCCCTCGCTATTAGACTTTATGATGTTGAACGATAGACGTGTTCGGCGTTCTCTTTTGCCCCTTCTTCTCCAGAACGCATTCCAAATCCGCGTACACCACAAATGAAACTCGCTCCTTTCTGTCGTAATTGCTAAAATTTAACCATTTATCTTCTTCGGTAGGAAGGACGATAGCGCACTCGTTCATTCTTCCACAATCTTCCATGTGAACCGATAACTTATCGCTCGTTTGAAAATGGTGCATGCATCTACGCAATATTTATCATTACATCGCGTATATTATTAGTTTAACAAATTTTTTAATGAATACTTACCGATCACATATATGCGTTTTACAATGTCGAGCGTTCAATTGCGAATTCACGACTGAGACGGGACAGATTTTTTATCCACGCGAAATATGCCGCGTTATCTCGTCGCATTGTATCGTTAATATATAACAGATTGACGTATTTCTTCTTCTCATCATCGGTGAGACGCAAAGGAGCGATGATTCTTTTTTTAGAAATTCCATTCAAACTCATAGGAAACTTGACACCCTCAAAATTCAACACTGTCGTATAATGAGGATACCGGGAATTTCTATCCGCCTTCTTTTCAACCGGATACAGAGCGGCGACCGCCGACCAAGCAAAATAAACATCATCCGTAAATCTCACGTTATCCAACAGTTTTTTCAATTTGATCTCTCACGATATCTCGACGTAACATCCAGCGCGCATAGGATTATATCTGTTCACGTTTGCCGTCAAATTTAGAATTCGCGATTACGCCCATCCGCTATCGCGTTCCTGAAACTCCTCTAGCGAAGCTAGAATAGCATCAACCACGTGGCTCCCGTATCCTATAGTTCGACTCCCACAGATCAGACGCGGGCAAGAGCGGGTGATTTTTTGTAACGATAGTTTTAACGGAAATTTTATCATCCGAAACGAACTCGCCATTAAACGCGGTATTAACTTTAACGCTATCGTATCTACTCATAACGTCGCGCACTCGATCGAGCACCATATCTCTGGCGTCCTCGAGAAACCGCAGATGTTCTATATAATCGAAATTGATAACAGCACCGGTAAAAACGCGTCTAACGAAAGCCATCTCGATCTCGGACCACGAGAATCCTTCGCGTCTCTTGCCGCTGCCACCTGAGTGCCACTCGAAGCGTCGACGCAAATCATCCCTCGCACCCGTCAACCGAACGATTCGAGCGATCAGAAAGTTGATGGATCGGTGGATCTCCCTCGGCGCCCCTCTCGACACCTCTCCCGCAGAGACTCGAGACGCTCGTCGCATCGTCACGCCCACGCGAGATACGCGCTCTCCGTTGCGACGCTTCGTGCGCTATCGAAAATATCCCTTTCTTCCATACTTCTATCCATTCCTCAATATATAAGACTTTTTTATTAATAAATTATGTATCTTCCTTAAACTCTTCGAGATGATCTCGCGCTCTTCCGTTATTCCTCAATCCGTTATTCATCATTCAATGCACGCAAAATCTTTTTACTAATAAACCATGTATCCTCCTCATCATACTCCTCGATGTAAAACAAGACTCTCGTCTCGTAACTGTTGCACCAGTGATTTGACACGTCAAAGATTTCATCAATGAGATAGCCCGATCGTACAATCTCGCTGATTGCTACTTCCATTATATGCCTCGATACGCTTTTAATATAGCTCGGTCCACGCGCGCAATTTGCGAAATATCTCTCCTTTTCCTTGATATACTTTCCGTATCGAATAAACCAAATTGGTAACAGCAATACACCACGTAATTCACCTCCCAAGAAAAATTTGGAATCCCGTACCGTCACTTCCAATTGCGATAAAGCAGATAGCGGTCTTCTCCGACGTCCGCGAAAGGTTCGTCGAATCTCCTGTCGTCTGTCTCTCGCACAAAGTTTTCCGCGAAATTGATCTTTTTCGCGCAATGTAAACAGTCCTCTATATAATTTTTACACAATTCTTCCTTTAAACAAATCGGTATTTTCAATGTCTGTATATCATCGATACTTTAATTTTAGTATTAATTATTCTTTCGGCTAGTCTCGTCAAAGCGCTCGGTAAATCGCTCTTCATCACTACGTTTCGAAAAAATTCTTCGAATAAACTAATATTTCAAAATCATTGCGAAATACTTTTACAGCAAAAATAGCGGAAAGAAGGTTAACCGCACCGGATACTCTAACTCCGTTGCATCGCCGCTAAAAAAATAAATCTCAAACAAATTTTAACGAAACCATTATCTCGATTACTTAGAACCTCGGCCGTGCGCTCTAAGCGGCGCCGATAACAAAAACCGCGGGCTCGTCCTCGAGAACGTGGCGCGCTCTAAGCCGCGCCGATAACCAAAAGACCACAGGCTCGATCTCGAAACAGCCGACCCTACCCCTCCCTTCTTCTCGGATCCCTTCGTCCATCAATCTCGCGCTCACCCCCCTTCTCCCCAAACTCCTCTCGCCATACTTACCTCGCCCGCCCCTTTGCCGTCTTTCCCCCTCTGATATATCTTTCTATCTTTCTTTATATAGCTGCCTCTCTTACTTTTATGACAGGGTTTTAACGCGAACTGAGCCAGATACCGCCTAACTCACCTACTTACTACAGTGCTCCTCGTTATTCGCCAAGTTCAGCACACTATCGAATGCAATGTTCCACAGGACAGGGCCAAGGACTGAACCCTGCGGAACACCAGCATTCACAGGTCTCTTACATAAGGTATCATCATTCCTATCAATATCTTTCATCAGAGAGATACGAATCGATTATCCGTCCAAATACTGGGGAAACTCCTTATCCCTCAATGCCCGACGGATAACTCGCCACGGAATACTATTGAATGCATTCTTAATGTCCAAACCAACCGCAATAGCATATTCAGCATTATTAACAGCGCCGGTTGAGAGGTCCTTAAGCTGAACTATAGCATTGCACGTAGAGCACTGTTTCCTAAACCCAAACTGATTATCCGAGAGATTAAACTCTGGGTGTTTCAGCTGCCACAGATCCTATCAGCAATAATTCTCTCAAACGCCTTGGTGATCTCATTAATAAGACAAATGGGCCTAACTTTAGGGAGCGTGTCAGCCGACGATGACTCAGTTTTAGGGATTAAAACGAGACTAGCACATTTCCATGTTACCGGAAATTCACCTAACTTAAGACATAAATTATATGTGTATCTAAGCCATTCTAGGAACTCATTGTTGACTTGTTTAATATTGATATTGATAATTGATAATATTTTATTGTTTTCCCTCGGGATTACAATCTCTTACAAAAAACAGACTTACATCTAACTTATCTCTAACTTATCAACTAACTTATCTCTAACTTATCTTAACTTATCTCTATCTACTCTACCTAACCATACACACACACATCTCTATTTGCCCTACTATAATTTAGGGACCTCCGCTTCCGGTTTACAACCCG
>JBCEZV010182344.1:0-20744 GCA_039654365.1 Cataglyphis livida
ATATATATAGTATATGTGTAAATATTTATTTTATATATCCTGATAGTAAAATACTAGCAGTATGGGTGCAGATTGACAGCAAATTTAAGGGTCCATGCAGGATTCCATGCCAAAGCCATAGCCATCTGTGTCCGCATTAAGCTCAGGTTTTGTCGACAAAACCTGCTGATAGGCAATGTGAGCAGATTGGCAGCAGAAACCGCGCAGAGCCTGCGCACATAACTTGGTAGCAGATTGATCGCAGAATCTGCGCGTAATTTTTGACGACAGATTGATAGCAGAAATTGAGACTCTGCAGCTTCTAGACATTCATATAAAATAGTACATTTAAATGGATTTAATTTTAAAAATCTCAATCTTAAGGTAGCAAAATGACAAATTTTAGACATAAAATGACCAATTCCTAAATTAGGCGTCCTAAATTGAGTCGCATGAGACCTAAAAATGATGTTAATAATCGATATATCTCATTCACGGTCATTTTCTAATTTTTCTAATTATTATTAGAAAAATTAGAAAATGACTGTGAATGTGATAAATCGATTATTAACATCATTATTACATGTTATTACATATAAATATATAGTATCAATACAATAAATATAAAAGAATTCAAATAATTTAATTTTTATAGTTAAAGATTTTTTTTTATATGAAATTTCTATTTTCTATTTTATCATTTTATTTTATATCATAGATAATAATTAAATAATTTCAAACAATTTCTGTATAAGAAAAATCGAACATTTATCTATCCGATTTCCCAAAAATCGGTTCAATCTGGAATTTCCTGTATGGCAATCGTATAAAAAAATCGAATTGATAAAAGTAAATATATATGTTATTACACGCATTTTGTAGACTTGCTGTACGCTCATGACAAGAATTTAAACACGGGTACAGAAAGTGAATACTGTGCCGCATAGCGGAAGCAAATAAATTACTTTTCAATAAATGGTTAAAAGCTGCATATTCTGCTCGATTTCTGCTTCCAATTTGCTATCAGATTGCATATGCGCATATTCTGCTCGATTTCTGCCATCAATCTGCTGCCAGATTATGTGCGCAGGTTCTGCACGATTTTTGTTGCCAATTTGCTCACATTGCGTGTCAGAATTTTGTCACACATCTGATAACAGTTTGACAATATCATTTGATAGAGCAGATTCTGTATGAAACTTGATGTTATTTTGACATAAAAAATTGACTACAGGTTCTGTTCAGAATCTGTTTGCGTAGGTTTGGCTATTTAGGTATATATAGAGTAAGAGTGAGTTTCGATTGCGCACATTACAGATCGGACAAAATTTCTTGATCGGACATAACCCCGATCGGACACAGATCCAATCGGAAACAGTTCTGATTGGAAATATACTGTTGCTATCGAACTGTAGCATGTACTTTGTAAGTTGTAAAGCGAGGTCGACCTTGCGTACTGGCAATCGGGTGCGGAAAGAGGGCCAAAAGCCCTCCTTGCATCCTCCCCCAGCGTATGTGTGTGTGTGTGTGTGTGTGTGTGTGTGCGTGTGTGCGCGCTCACGCGCGTACTTCCTGTCCATGCATGTTCTTTGGTATAGCGTTTGTGTCCGATCGAACCGGTGTCCGATCAAGCCTGTGTCCGATTGAGCCGGTGTCCGATCAGGTCGGTATCCAATTTGCAACCATATGTGTCTGATTGAGTTTGTGTCCGATCGGGAAATTTTGTCGTGTGCGATCCATAATGTACGCAAACAAGATGATCCCCGCATGATTGGCAACTTGGCTTCACAAAATAAGCGGAATTGCGCTACTGTATTATACTGTGACGCTATTATCGCTTTTCTGATTATTTAGGATTATTTATTCTACTCAACAATAACTTTTATAGAAAAAAATGGCAGGACTTTTTTTCAGTTTGATCCAATTTACCTGCACACTTTGGGTGTGTCAAAAATTGGACACTTTGTATATAAAAAAGCGTTTTAATTTATATATTATTATTATATATAATTATAATAATATAATAATATATATTTATATTATTTTATATTATTATTATTATTTTAAATTATACATATTTATATTATTAAAAGTCAATTTTTAAAGAAACATTTACGTAATCCAACATTCTGAAAAAATAGCATATAGTCTTTAATAATGGACAAATACAATAATAAATATTTATATTGAGGGAGAAGAAAATCGTAATTGTTAAAATCATATTATATGAAATAAAATCTATTATTATAATACACATAGAGTAAAACCAAAATAAATTTAAAGCTAAATAGATTTAAAATGCAAAAAATTAAGAACGAAATTCTTATATTTAATATTTTATTAGTATTTAATTTCAGAATACATCTTGAAAAGGAAAGTGAGCTTTCTCCGGTTCGATAAGATCACCGAGAAAGCAGGCAGTGCCGGCGATACCTTCATAAAGCGAATATGGTGAATCAGGTATACGAGCATCAGATTGGAACTGTGGTAAGTTCATAAAATCTGCAAATTTGGCGGCTCGCCAAAGGTGAAGTTCATTGCCAGTGAGTCTGTATAAGAGGAGAAAAACATAACCGTTGCCGGCTACACCGTGACAAATCCCAGGTCCTTTACGCAAGAGACCTTTACGCCAGACAAGATCACCAGCAAGTATGCATGAGTTCAGATATCGCTGATCTTTCCAGCGCAGGTATGCCGCCACCATCATGTAAATAACGCCAGGTGCACCGTGACACCAATGTACTAATTCATCGTCACTATCTCTACGACTTCGTCCAGAATGATCTATTTCATCCATAGCACACGGAAAATTGCCAGAAGTCATTTGTAAGCTTAATAGATAATCTACACAAGTTCGTGTAGTACTCTCAATATCGGCATTGTTATCTAAAAATGATGGTACCTAGACAGAAAGAGAATACAAATAAGTAAAATGTATACAGTGTGTCAAAAATCTGGATACACTCAAATATCTCATAAACGTTGCATTTTAAAGAAAAATATTTCAGACAAAAGTTGTAAGGCTTAAAAAGACGCAGTCTTTTTAATGGCAGTATTAATTTGACCATAGGTGGCATTGTCATAGTCAGGTGGGATTGTCCCGCTTGCGCACGTTATGGATTGGACATGATAAAATTTCCCGATCAGGCACAGACCCGATCGGATATATACTGTTGCTATCGGACACAGGCTCGATCAGACACAGTTTCGATCGGACACAAATGATTGCAAATTGGACACAGGCCCGATCGGACACGGGCCCGGTCGGACACAGGTCCAATCGGACACTGTAACATGTACTTTGTAAGTCGTAAAACAGGGTCCTACCTACCGGCGGGGTGGGTGCGAGAGAGGGGGGGACGGACCTCCTTGCACTCCCTCCTCCATGTGTGTGTGTGTGTGTGTGTGTGTGTGCGTATGTGTGTGCGTATATGTGTGCGCGCGCGCGTACTTTCTGTCCATGCATGTACTTTGGTATAATGTCTATATATGATCAGGTCGATGACCGATCGAGCCGGTGTCTGATCGGACCTGTGTCCGATTGAGTTTGTGTCCGATCGAGCCTATGTCCTATTGGGATTGTGTCCATCAGCAACAAAGTATGTGTCCAATCGGACATAGTTTTGATCGAACACATATAGTTGCAAATTGGACACCGACTTGATCGAACATCGGCCCGATCGGACACAGACGTTATATCAAAGTACATGCATAGACAGTATGCGTCCAATCGGAACTGTGTCCAATTGGATTTGTGTCCAATCGGGTCTGTATCCGATCGAGTTTGTGTCCGATCGGAAAATTTTGTCGTGTCCGATCTGTAATGTGCGCGATTGAGACTCACTCAGTCAGGTCAAAGTCAACTAAAAATTTTTAAATAGAAACCCCCATTTTTTATTGCATATTCTTGTAGCTTATTTTGAGTTTTTCAAAACTCTAATAAAATATTTTTCATTAAATATTTTTTAAGTTATTTTATATCTTAGTCTGACATATTTTAATATAAAATATAAATAATTTCGTAAATTATTTAATTTTCAATAATTATATCGTAATACTTTTATGTAAAAAATAAGATGAATTAAATGGTTTAAAAAAATAATTGTTTTTAAAAAAGTGTATGCAATTATTTGCAATGTATTATTTGTAACAATTATTTTTTTTTACACCATTTGATTCATCTTATTATTCTGTAAATAAAAATATTACGATACAATTGTCGAAAACTAAATAATTTTCGAGATATTTTATATTTTATACTATAATATTTCAGATTATGATATAAAATAACTCAAAACATTCTTAATGAAAAAATACTTTATTATAGTATTTTGAGAAGCTCTCGAGATACTAGAATGTGCAATAAAAAGTAGGCAGTTCTATTTAAAAAATTGTATCTGATCTTCAAGTAACTATTCAAAGTTAAATTAATGATACTATCTTATGTCCCCCTCGAAATCATATAAATTTTGTTCGGATCATTTTCCGTGAAAGTGCGTACTTCTAAAGATCAGAGCGGAATCTAACTCTTTTCGAATACCTTGTATATATTGCCCACTGAAAATTTATAATTTATCTTATACACTATAGATTTTCAATGCTGGCAATTGTCGAACTTGGTCGAAAATAAAAAGAATTCAATATTATATCAAACAAATTTACAATGCATTCCTGAAGTTCATGAATATTTTAGATAGATCTTGCAATAAACTAAATTTTTAAGATGATTCTATAAATAAAAATCAATGGGATCGATATATATGATAAACAAGAGAAATTAAATCATTTCTACTAAATCAGTGTTCCAGGTACAAAACATTTAAGAAATGGCAAACAGTTGAAGACTAAATTTATTCTCAGTACCCAAAGATATTTCAGTGGCAGCTCAGATCTTTCTCTATTTACATATTTTAGAAAATAATTTTAAATGTCTAAAATTAAAATAATTTGTTATTGATTTGTTTTCAGATTCATATTATTAAACTTTTTTGTTTTTAGTATTGATTACGAATCTGTCTATAAAAATGGCATATCAAGTTTTTGAGAAAACCTTAGTCAAAATTGTTAAAATAGGCGTTTTTTATTCTTTTGCGTAATGTCTTTTGATAACGATATGCTCCAGAAAGCAGTAACAGCGCAAAATGAAGCTCAAGAAGAACACAAAAGTCATAATGATAACATTAGGATATAATCATAACTTTATTAGTCTCTTAAAAGTCGCTAATAAAAAATGACGTAAAAATGATCTAATAATGAAAACAGAAAATCATTGTTATGTCAAGAATTCATCACAAAATCATCATAAATAATTGTTATGTCCAGAATGCATCATAAAATCATTATAAAAAGTGTATCGATTGACATCATAATGATTTTTTCTAAATTGACTTCTTCATATCATCATAATCTTAATATGATTTCGTATTCTACTTGGGATATTTCACGATAAAAATAACAGAAGTTCCAGGCAGAAAAAATTTTCTTGAAAAAAATTAGTCGAAACTTAAGAAACATCATTTATCGCAATATCCTTTAGTCATACGTCTCTAATTGTTCATTACTAAAACTACTATTAGTTACAACTTACTATTAGTTTCAAAAATTACTCTAATTTTAAAAAGCTTGAAAATAATAGGCAATAAGAGCCAGCGCGGATTGCGAAGCGCAAAATTATTCGACTTAGTATGAAAGTATATAATGTTAAAACCGCCACAAGCAGTCCCAACCAAACGCCTTACTTCTAAAATGCTATTTATAAGACAAAAAAATAGTCTAACTTCACAGACGGATACGGAATGCCTACATCATGTTTACGTCAACGCGGTTGAGAAACTTCCTAACATCCAGCTGTTTTTGTCGAAACATATTTGTATACATATCCGAGATGTAAATATTTTGAATTGTATCAGTCTGCAAACTGTCTATCATATGTTTGCGCTTTCGTTAGTCGCAAGTTCCAATCTACAGAGTATTTATCGTTTATTTTATTTCTTACATCTAATTTATTAACTTGTGGTGTCAGTCATATATTTATTTATTTATTAATTTGTTGTCAATTATATATTTATTATTTCATTTTATTCTTTGATTACCTTTGGTTTCTTTAAAAAACAAGCAAAATGTGGCATCTTTTTGTGTAAATCTTTTGCATTCAGTTTATTAATTTTTGTTAAGCGTGCGTTGCCTCATAAATTTAAATTTCCAGGTAAAGATGTGCTCGCCTTATCCAAAAGCGCCGAGTCGACAAATGGTTTTGAACTATCTAGGTTTTCCTTTGATGGTTTTCCAACCTCAGAGGAACGTACCTTAAGAATAATGACCTTTTTAACGGATTGTGATATTCCATATTTTATATTATTTTTGTATCTTTTACGTTTATCCTATTTTGACCATGATCATCCGTTTCAATTTAATAATTGGTAATTTGTTTTGTAATGCACTGAAGATCCGAAAATGGATCGAAACGGCCTTTTATTTATTAATTTTTTTATTTTTGTATTTTAATATTTTTGTGCGCATGTGGCAATTTTAACATTACATACTTGCTTCCACACTAACCCAGATAGCAAAATGCTAGCAGCATGCATGCAAATTGGCAACAAATTTAAGCAGAAATCTATAGCCATTTGTACTTGTATTAAGCTCAGGTTTTGTTGACAAAACCTGCTGACAGGCAATGTGAGCAGATTGGCCGCAAAAACCGAGCAGAATCTGCGCGCAATTTTTAACGACAGATTGACAACAGAAATTGAGCAGACTCTGCAGCTTCTAGACATTCATAAAAAATAGGACATTTAAATGGATTTAAACATTTTATGAGTCTCAATCTGAAAGTAGCAAAATAACGATAATCATACAGCACAGAACATGCAGTTACATTGCAGTAATGTTACAATCTAGCAAGTGGCAATAATATTTTTGAGACATTATTGGAACGTGTAATTGTAATATTGAATGATAATGTTACAGCAACACTCCAAAAACATTACAAATACAATATTTGATAATTGCTGGTTCGTTCGTGTACCGCGGCGTATGTTGTGCTACCTATCCTGCATTTAATTTCTAGTTACGATGATTATATAAAGCTTGCATAGAGTGACTAATAAAATTAAAAATATAATAATTATATTTTTATAATTTTTATAATTTTTTAAATTTATATGATACCTCAACCTCAGGGTATTTAAACTGAAAATTGTTTTAATAATCTCCATTCCTATATAAAAGCAAAATTTGATAATAATTTTCTAATATGCAAGATATTTCAAATTTTAATAAATAAACTTTAAGAATATATAAAGACATCCAAGAGAAATAAGAAAAAACTTGTATGCCTAAATCCACAATCTGTTTGTATCCGGATATTTCGGATATAAACAGATTGTGAATTTACACAATTGCAACAAATTTTTTTTTATCTATCTTGGATATTCTCAAAGTTTATCTATTAAGCATTTGAAGCATTCTGCATATTTGTAACAACGCGTTTCAATATTACAAATATATTGCATCGTAACATTTCTATAATGTTACATTGTAATATTTCTAAGGGCGGACATTTCAACGTTGCTGCAAGCTTGCAGTAACAATGCAGAAACATTTCGCAACTTTCATGCAATATTACAATGTTTCAATGTAAGATCTATGTAACATTTCTGCAATCTTTCGGTACAATATGGGAAATTTTAGGAGCATAGTGACCAATTAGACGATCTTAAATTGAGTCTCATGAGACTTAAAAATGATGTTAATAATAGTCAATATATCACATTTACGTCGTTTTCTGATTTTTGTAATAATAACATATAAATATATAGCATTAATATAATAAATATAGAAGAATTTAAATAATTTATACATTTAAAGATTTTATTTATATGAAATTTCTATTTTATATCTTAGATTTTTATTTTATATCATAACGAAATAATTTCGGACAATTTCTGTATAAGATATAAAGAAAAATCAGACATTTATCTGTCCGATTTTCCAAAAATCAGTTTAATCTGGAATTCCCTATATGAGAATCATATAAGAAATCGAACTGATAAAAATAATTATATATGTTATTAGACGCATTTTGTAGGCTTCCTGTACGTTCATGACAAGAACTTAAACATGAGTGTAGAAAATGAATATTGTACCGCAGTGGTAAGTAAATAAATTACAATTTCAATAAATGGTTAAAAGCTGCAGATTCTGCTTGATTTCTGCTGCCAATTTGCTATCAGATTACACGTGCGCAGATTCTGCTCGGTTTCTGCCATCTATCTGCTGCCAGATTATGTGCTCAGGCTCTGCGCGGTTTCTGCTGCCAAACTACTCACATTGTCTGTCAGCAAATTTTGTCACACATTTTTGTCAACAGTTTGACAACATCGTTTGATAGAGCAGATTCTGTAACTTGTTTTTTTAACATAAAAAATTGACTGCAGGCTCTGCTCAGAATCTGTTTGCGCAGGTTTAGCTATCTGAGAAATCAAATCATTTTGCGCTTCGCAATCCGCGCTGACTCTTATTATCTATTATTCTCAAGCTTTTATAATTTACCAGTCTTTGTAAATTCAAGTTACTCTAATTTTATTTTTAAGATTGCAACCACAAAAACTTATACATACCCACTTCCATAATTTAAATAATTTTTCAAAAATTTGATTCGTTATTTTGTAAATCCTCCATAATTTTGAAATTTTGAACTTTTAACACGTGTTTCTCGATGAGTGACAAACATACATACCAACTTTCATGATTAGAATAATTTTTAAACAAAATTTAGTAATGGACAATAAAAAACTAGGGAACATTGCGATAGATGTTTCGATCTTTTTTTTTCAAGATAACTTTTCTTGCTTTGACTTCTTTTTTTGGCATTTTTATAAACATTTTTAATATAATATTTTCATAAAGTATAAGGCTTGAGCTTTATTTTAAACTGTTACCGCTTTCTAAAGCATGTCGAAAGATATAACTCACGCAAAAGTATCAAAAACTGTCTATTTTAGCAACTTTGACTGAGGTTTTCTCAAACACTTGATGTGAGACACGACATTTTTACAGCCAGATTCGTAATCAGCTCTAAAAAGATCTATCAGAAGTGATTTGATAGAACTTAAGATAAAAAATAGGTTTCATTTTGTTGATCAATGTAATTATTCCAAAAAGTGAATATTATAACCACCTGTATAAGGACTTGTAAAATTGCACAGAGTCCATGCGCAGCACCTAGATATTCCGTGCCATAATATGCGTACATTAATGGACATGGACTGTTGTGCACTCGCGCGTACATCTTGCCTGAGACAACAATCGTCCGCGCGATTTCATGCATCATATTGAGTGGTACGACGACTTTTTTCATTGTGCGATTCAACCACAACGCACCATACAAGAAGCCAGCGCGACCGACAAAAAATTCGTCTGATCCGCATTTCAGAAAATTCACTTCTTTACAGCGTACTCCCGTCTCTGTATAGCGTTTTACAAGCTCATTAGCGGTTTTATCATCACCTCGGGCAGTTGCAAGAACTGCGCCCACTGCCAGGATGCCCCAATCTCCTGCAATAATCAAATCAATTATTTTAAATAGATCATTATTAATTTTTATGTGGCAAAAGTTTCGGAATAGCTAATCTCAAAAGATAATTTGTTAATATTGTAATAATTTTGTAATTAAAATTAAACTATATTTTAAAATTAATATTGTAAAAATTAATATTGTAATGATTTATTAAAAAAATTGATATATAGAAAATAATTGTTTTTAAGAAAAGTATATACTTATTTAAATTGTTTTTTTTAAACAATTATTTGTATTTTTCATACCATTTGATTTGTCTGATTACTTTGTACATAAAAGTATTATGGTACAATAAAATTATTAAAAACTAAATATTTTATTAAATATTTTGTTTTTTATATAAAAATATGTCAAATTAAGATACAAAATAACTTGAAAAATACTTAATGAAAAAAAAATACTTTATTAAATTATTTTGAAAAAATATTGAAAAGAACTATAATATGTAATAAAAAATAGGGCTTTCTATTTAAGAAAATAAGTTGACCTTAAAATGATTTTTAAATTTGCGGCAAAAATCAGTCTCAAGATTACTATCAAGTGTCACTTCAAAATTTTACTCAACTTCTGTTTCAAACATTTTTTAAATAAATCATTATTTGTTTAAGATAATTAGCCGTTCCGGAACTTTTGCCACGCATTGCTATACTTCCAAATTTATTTTATTTTAGCTGTAACAAATGCTGTTAAAAATCGGACACAGGTCCGATCGGACACCGGATCGATCGGACACATATGGTTGCAATTGGACTCAGGACCGATCGAACACATTCGCTATACAAAGTACATTCATGGACAGGAAGCGCGTGTGCGCACATACACACACACGGGAGGGAAGGTGCAAGAGGGGCCTTCGGCCCCTTTTCCGCACCTATCACGCTGGTAGGAAGGTTGGATCTCGCTTTACAATTTACAAAGTACATGCTAGTGTCCGATCGGGCCTGTGTTTGATCGAGCCTGTATCCGATCGAGCCGGTGTCCGATCGGATTTGTGTTCAATTGCAATCATATGTGTCCGATCGAACCGGTGTCCAGTTGGGCCTGTGTCCGATTGGGCCTGTGTCCAATTGCAACCATATGTGTCTGATCGAGTCGGTGTCCGATCGAATCTGAATCCAATCGGGAAATTTTGTCGTGTCCGATCGATAATGTGCGCAAGACTCACTTTCAGAAAGCATTTTCAGGCCATATTTCGGTCGTAAAGCGATACGCTAGAGGAACAAGGATAGCACTTGATTGTCACTCCTTGTCTGATATTATCTTCCAACAATCCGTGTGCTCAACATATTGGTGTTTGTGCATTCACGGATGCTATAAATAAACGCGATGAAGGAAAGACAAAGACGATGCAATCATCTCTCTTTGTCAAGCGATTGTATCTGTGTGCTTAATGCACTACGTGTCTGTCACACAAATATTGCACACATACACGGTGCAACAGAGAGACCAAGACGACGCGATCATCTCTTTTTAAATAATTGTGTGTAAAATTAATTGTATTTTGTTTGTAGATGATTGTAGTGCATTTATTTTCGTTTGTTAGTTCATAATTAATTTTTAATTAATTATTTAATTGTAGACCATGAAACTAGCCGATATGTACTATAAAATTACAAAAATAGATGTGAAATTGATTGTATTTCGTTTATAGATGACTGTAGTGCATTTATTTTTGTTTGTTAGTTTAATTATTTTTTAGTTAATTATTTAAAGTTTGAAATATACCAAAATACATGCATGGACAGGAAACACGCGCGCGCACACACATACGGGGGGAGGGTGCAAAGGGGGCCTTCGAGCCCCTCTTATATCTATCTCGCCGATAGGCAGGATGGACCTTGCTTTCTTTACAATGTAGCGTATTCGTAAGCATGCGCGCGCGCGCGTGCTTCCTGTCCATGCATGTACTTTAGTATATTTCAAACTTTAAATAATTAATTAAAAATTAATTATAAACTAACAAACAAAAATAAGTGCACTACAATCATCTACAAACAAAATACAATCGATTTCACATCTATTTTTGTAACTTTATAGTACATGTCGGCTAGTTTCATAGTCTTAATTAAAAATTAATTATGACTAACAAACAAAAATAAATGCACTACAAACAAAATACAATTGATTTCATACATAATTATCTAAAAAAAGTGTTAGTTGTCGACTAACATCATACGAATCTTCCTGATATCCGATACTGACTTAATGAACTAGACTTACTAGACTTTTCAATATTGCCCGCATATATGCTCTCCATGAGTCGGGTGGCTTTTATACTCTCCCAGGTGGATAAAGTGATAATTTGAATGTCTTACTTGAGAATCCGGCGGGAGCATTTGGAAAGAATCTGGACGCTTTCTGGGTGTCTAGGTGCACCCGGGTGGGGAATCGGAACGCACTCTAGTATAGATCTAATAAGATCCGCTTATTCCATATTTTACATCGAAGAATATATATTACATTATAAAATTTAAAAAAAAATATATTTTATATAATTACGCAATCCAGTACAGAAACGGATTTTTCATTTTGGCTCTTAAGAATTTATAAGAATAAATACAGGCCAACTGCATTTAATCCGCCATGAGCTGTACCTGTTTTGTTTATTTATAAAATATTATTTTAATCATTTTTTCCAGAAAATAGCTCTCTGCCGGAGCTGCCGGATTGCGAAGGATTCTATTGATACAAATATCACAATTTTAATATGATTCTCTTTATTTTTTGCACCGCAATACGTGAAAAGCGAATCCGTAATTTACGGCTATCTGCGAGAGATCTCTACTGTCTTTCCCGCCGACTCTCAAGTGTTTCTTAAAAGAGTTTTTATATTTCTGAAAATGTATAATCTATGAAATGAAATGTATAATCTATAACAATTATATAAAAATAAAAGTGTATAAAAAAATAGCATATTGCTTCTTTATCTTTTTATTTCGCTCACAAAGCTTCCTCTATGAGGGAATAAAAATTGGAAAATTCGCTTGCTTAAAGAAGCTAAAATTTTGTAAGATAAAATAATGAAGAAGCAATGTGCAAGTTTCTAATTTGCACAATTCAGCTTTTTTTTATTTAATTTGCCACAAAAGTCTCATTAATCCATTAAAATTACTTAAATAAAAAAATAAAAAATAAAAATTTTAATTTTTTATTATATTAGCAAAAGAAACTGTGAAGAGAGAGAGAAAATATAATATTAAACAAAAATAAATAAAAAAAGACAAAATTTGTTTTTTTTTTAATAAATAAAAGAAAAACATTTATTTTCTATTAAAATACAATTTTCTATCACATTTTTTTTTCACATCTTTACAGGTCACATAGGTATATCTTTTTAAAAATATTTTAAATATTAAATTTTGAACACATAATAAAATTGGACATTTCATGTATAGCTGATCTATACTTGTTTTATTACATAAAAGAGAAAATATACTTTATATTAATTTTATTAATAATCTTATCTCGTGCTTAATAATTATATCATCGTTTTTGTGATACTTAAAAAATTCAGGAATAACGGTCCGATTTATAATTTAAATTTCCCTCTCTTTCTATCATATTCACTTACATTCCTAACGAAATATACATACAAACCCAAAAGGAAGCCAGTGCCAGAACGGCCTCCACGACGTTGCACCATCGCTAGAGATGAACGCAGATAATGCTCAGCCAATGACAGATATTTTTCAGCCTCGGCTTCTAATAGAGTGTGTTTAACAAGTCGTAGAAACGCGTAAGAGATACCAGATGCACCAACATACAGACCACCATCTGTTTCCGCATGTTCGGGTGGTTCCTTATCAACAATACGCTGCAGAATCTTGCGTAGGTTAATCTTAGCTGCACCCAAACTATCATCGATTTCACGTCGCATTGATGTCGCACAACTAGCGATCTCCTCTTCACGCGCACGGTACTCATTCACAAAGTATCTGGATCGTTGCGACATTGTAATAAAATTCTCAAGATTTACTCACCAAAGAAATATCAATTATATTAATAAATGCAGCACTATTACATTAATCAGAGAGAAGCCTGAGAATGGCTCAATGTTATGAATTTGAGGGATAGGATTTTCATGCGCATGCGTGAGCTACATCAAACATGTGATCGACTTCAACTGCTTCAACAGGCTCGTGCTAATTAAGACGTTAATAGAATTTTTGTAGGATACGTTATCATTTTGTAGGATAAATTATCAATATTTTTTGTTATTATTTATATTAACAATTATAAATACATATATATGTAGAAAATATATAATATTTTTTACTTCTTTTTTGCGAGAAGGGTCTAATATGTGATCTCCGTTTTATTGCAACAAAATATACATGTAGTTGTAAATTATAATATTTACTATTACGTATGCCGTACGCGAGATTTATCTCTCAGTTTGCAAAACTCTGGCTATATATAAAGTATTCTTCTTAAGAATTAATTATTTCTAATGTTTAATTCATTTTATACGTTAATATATTCAATTTTCGTATTTGAAGTAAAATCATTCCAAATTGTTTCCCTTAAAATTTAATAGAACTCTTGCAGAATTAGAAATATAAGGAACAGGAACAAACATTCAATTAAAAATATAAAAAGTGAGGAATAAGAAACAGAATTCCTTAGACAATGCATAATAAAAACGATAGATTTCATAACTTGTATTATACATATACTACATAATCTAGAAAATTGAAAAAAAGTTATTTTAATAAAAGTCAAGTCAGTCTTTATTTTTATCTCTAATATTTATTTTCTGTTCTTTATATTTTTGACTGTGCAGGAGCCTTAACAAAAAGCCAAATCCTTATCAATCCTTATCTTTAATATCTACTTTTGTGCGGGATATCTTAAGATATTTAAATATTCGCATAGCGTTTTTGGATTTATTTTAAGGCGTCGGACCACGGAACTACATAGCCACATCCATATTTCGATGATTGTTGAGGGTTAAGAATGCGTCCTATGACAGTCGAGATTTCGGAAAACGAAATCTCAAAAAAGTTTGCTAATTTTTGTCGATTTTTCGATAGCCTCGTTCCCCACAAAGTGACTTTAACGGAATGCTATTCTAATCTCAAACAGACTTTTAATTTGGAAAATTTCTTTATTATTTTCTGTTATAATGAAAAATATATCCAAATTTTACTTTTTTACGAATTCCTCTATTGTAGTAATTTTTTTTTTTTTTTTTGTTATAAAATGATAAAAATAAATCTTTCGATGTTTAAAAAAAAATTCCGGAAATATTAGGAAACCCATAGGAAATCCAGTCTCAAAAAAAATTCTGACTCGGCAAGCGCGCAATTTTTGATCTTAATGATAATTATTTATAAAAAATAATTGATAAAAAATTGAATATTTTTATATATTAATCCTTATCGAACAATATTTATTAACAATGAAATTTTTTTTATACACATAAGAATTAAATTCCGATAATCTTTTGTATTTAATAAGTCTTAATTTTTTCAAATAATTTTAAATAGTTGATCCCTACTTATCTATTACTTTTCCAAAATTTTGGATGTCGACAGGACGATACTATCTTAAAATTTTACTTAAAATTTTACTTAAAACTTAAAATTTCCGTTTTATATGTATGTGTCCTTGCTACATCTATAATTGTGGGAATTAGGAATATGAAGAAATATTAAAAATTTAATATGTTTTATTAGCTGCATGCAATATTTTTTCATTCTAATATATACTACGGATAGCGATATATTATAAAAGTATTTTTATATATATGCATACGTACGGCGTATGCAATAAATTTTTTAAATAAATTTTCTTAGTGGTTATTAAGTTATATAATGAATTAATATAAGAAGATATTTGTGTAATAAATTTCTTCCTAAATTGTTTTGTCTCTTTTTATTCTTGGAACAAAAGCATATAAAACAATATAGCAAATTATACTTTAAATTTATAGGAATTTAATTGGATACATTAATGCGCACTGATGCACAGTAAATGATATTGTGTATTTTACAATAGCATAATAAAAGTAATTAAAACATAAGATATACTACAAGTTCTTATTATTGTTATTTGTATTAAATACATACAAATATCAATTCAATACACATATATATATTTCATGTACATATACAATGAATCATTTAATTTATTAAAAATCAGATTTTAAACACATATCAGATAATTATAAAAAAAGCAAAATTTGTTTATACATTTATTGTGTTGAACAAATATGAAAAAAATGATTTATCTATGTGTGTGTGTGAGAGTTGCGCAAATTGCTTGCATTATTTTCGTTCCTAATGTTATAATCGAAGATCGTTAATATGTGTATATGTGTGTGTGTGTGTAAATACTACAAAAGTCAGTTTTACATTCATTTATTTAATATTAAATTGATTTATTTAACTAATTAATAATTTATGAACACTAATCTTTACTAGTATATATTTTTATTATATATTCCTTTTTATTATGTTCAATTTTATGGATATTACATAGTACAGTTATCAAACTAAAATGCAGTGTAATCACGCAATATTATATTTATTGAATATTATATTTATTGAATATAATAATGGGATACTTTAAAGCATTTTCAATTTAAAATATGTGATTGCGTAACATACAAACAGTCAAAAAAACAGCACTAATTAGTTAAGTATGAACATCAATCCTATCAAGGTGTATTGTACGAAGTATTCCTCGGCGATTGCGTTTGAAGAGTTTGTTGCTGATTTGACATAGGTTGCGTGGAGGCTATTGTTGTAGGAGCAATAACTCGTGCGTATACGGCACCACTTGTAGCTTTCAGCCCGGTTGGAGTAGGGATTACTTTAAGTCCATGCAATGTTTTGATATTAAGCAACTGACTTGGCAAGATAATCGGTTGTTGCGTCTGTTGTTGTTGCTGTTGCTGTTGTGGTTGAGAGGTTGACTGCTTTCCTAATACTACATTTCCACTACTGGTGCTCACCGCAACGCCGACATTCTTGTTACCACTAGCTAATACAATAGGTTTTCCAGCGAGTTGAGCAGTAACCATGCGAAGAGTCTGAGGCTGTTGTGGTTGAGATTGTTGATGTTGTGTCACTGTTATTATTTTTGATGGACTAGAAGATGCTTGCGCTTGTGATACCACCTACAAATATTTGCATTATAAAAAAAACATTATATCAAACTTATACAACTATCAAATATATAAATATAAAATATAATAAATTTTATAATTTCTTGTTTAATTTTTTAATTCTTGATGATAAAATTCTCTTTTTTAATATCATTCTTCAATAATAAGAAAAAATGTCAAATTATTTTTTAGAACCAATTTGTTATAAACATTTGTTGTAAACAAAACTGATTTTTTAATAATATTTTTTTCAAAAGATTAATATATAATTCGAATCTTATCATATTTATAATTAAATTTAATTAATCACGTTTTTTCCCTCATTTATTTATTATTAATATTATTTTGATTATTAGTGTAATCGTATTTATTACAACATTGTATATTACAACTTCTGTTGCTTAATTTTGCAATTTTTTAAATTATTATCAAAATTGTTTTGTTTTTGTCAATAAATAAATTTATTTTTAAAACGTATGGTAATGTCTGACGCCAAGTCGTACATTTCAAAAAAAGTCACGCGCAGTAATTACAAGGCAGACCATGCTATATACGTGAACCGCTGTAAAGTTGCGAGTACCTTAGATTATCGGATCTCAATGATGGCTAGGCAATCGAGTTATTAATAGGCTTAATCGATAATTTGGATTTGTTTTATTTAGAATAAAAAGTTACACATTATAAAATTTAATTCTTTTATACCATGTTTTTTAATGTTGATTGTTATGTAATAACATATAATATAATTGTGTATTTTAAACGTTTGTATATATTTTTTAATATGCTTGTATGTAAATACAACTTATATTAGTACAAGTATTTTCAGATAAAGGATTTCTCGAAATATAATATGTATCAATAAACATCACAATTAAAGAAAATATCTATATATAAAAGAGAGAGAATAAGCAAGAACTTTTATTTTAACAAACTTGATGCTACTGTACAGGATATTCTATTAAAAGTAGCCATTCCCTTTTATTTTTTAAACTAAAAGAAATAGACCATAACAATTTATATATGTATATATATATATATATATATATATATATATATATGACATCAAATCCGCACTTATATAAAAAATTGTTAAAGTTATTCTTCAATGTATATTTTATTTTTTTAAAATAGTTATAGAACAAAGAACCTTTGTTTCAATGTATACATCGCTTAAATTTATCTTTTTTGTAAAAATGATTTGAAAAAAATGCGCCAATTGGGAATAAAAATTATACACACTATAAAGATTAATTCTTTTAATATACACATATATCATATGTTTTATATATATGAAAATTTATATATATTTTATATATATATATATATATATATATATATATATATATATTTTTTACTTTTTGTAAAGATATTCATACACATCGTGCATGCATATTCATGCACATGCACGCACATGCATGTAAAAAAAATAAGTCATTAACAATTGTAAATTAACAATTGTAAATTAATTTTAAAATGTTTTAGATAAAAATCGCGTGCGCGTATGTATGCAGTATATAAAATACATTTACCTGATATTGAGCTTGTATAACTTGTTTGCCCTGTCTATTAAGTTGATTTGCGTGACCAGTAGTAGCCAATTTCAATCCTTTCTGAGTAAGCAAACTTTCGACGGAAATAATCTGTCCTCCACTGCTGTTTGTTAAAACTTTTGCCAGTATTTTCTGTTGCTGCTGTTGTTGATGGGGTGATTGTTGTATTTGCACAGCAATAGGTTTTCCCCCGATTTGTGCGATTATACGTTGCATTCCCGGAGTCTGTTGTATAGGTTGCTGTTGACTAGTTGCAGCACGCTGTTGTTGAAGTTGCTGTTGTTGTTGCTGATATTAAAATAAAATTAAAATAAAGTCAATTAACATAATAGCAAAGATTTATTAGAAAATTTTACCTTTAGTTGTTGTTGCTGTTGTTGTAATTGTTGTTGTGATTGATTATTTGATGATGAGGATTGTTTGATAAATATAGTCTGACCTTGAAGATTGTGGCCCGTGAGTAATGATTTAATTTGACTGGAACTAACTAATTTAATCTGTGATGCTAAGAGAGTTTTGCCTGGTAAGACATGTGGTTGTTGTTGCGATTGTTGCTGCTTTATATTAGTAGTTTGTAAAATACTTTTCCCTGCTTGATTTGTTACTATAGTTGGTTGCTGTTGCTGATTTTGCATCTTTGTACATGGCAATATTGTCGTCAAATTTGTTGTAGTTCCGTTCGTTACATTAGAACTACTACTAGCAGAAATAGGTTGTTGCGCAGATTGCAACACAGAATGTCCGGCCAGACGAATAGTTTGCAGACCAGCGGATGTAGATACTTGAATTTGATGATGCGGAAAATTATGTTGATTTGACTGTAGAAGACTTTGTGTGGCATTTGTTTTAACTATAGCAACCGGTTTCCCTCCAATAGCGGATGTCTTTTTCATCATAGTTATTGGAGTGAGTTGCGGTTTTGCTTCCATTGTAACATAATCACGGTCTGTATTTGTTATATTTGTTGATGTAATCGGAGAAGTTACAAGAGATGCATCTCCCGAAACGACAGTTTCAGTGGTAGAAATGGTTGATGTTGTTATTGCACTAACTGCCACTTCTACATTAGTATTAACGGAATGTTCAGTAGTACTAGGATGTTCATTAACAGCTTTTCCTTCAGTTTTACGCTGCTCTTTCCTATAAAATTATATATATATATATATATATATACACACAAAGTGTATTATATTCGATTACACAAATTATGTAATGTTATTTCTTAATGAAAAAAAGAAGTTCAAAACTCCTGAATTAATTCTTTTCTATGATTACTATTAGACATCACCCTTCATTAATAACATCTATAGTTGTAAAACTAGTCAATCACAACTATTCCTCTGAAAAATAGAATGACTGTGATTGGCCAGCCTTAAAACTACACATATTATTAAAGATTAGGGGTGATGTTTCCAAACGTAGTCTGTGCTTAATAAAAGAGTAATTAATAAATAAATGTTACTTTATCTGTTCTTGAGGTAGGCATATGTCCGCAACCATGTGCCGAATTGAATATAACCATGCAGACGCACACTACTTGAAGTAGTTCACGGACATATGCCCATCTAAAAAACGATTTTTGACTAATTTTACATATGGAAATAGCTATGTAATTCATGGACCCAAATTATAATTCATGTTATATGTATATATTACACACATTCATTTATACACACCGCATTCCCTACATAATAAACATATATACATACATACATACATACATACATACATATATATATATGTATATATATATATATATGTATATATATATATATATACATATATATATGTATATATGTATGTATGTATGTATGTGTGTGTATGTATATATATATATATATATACTTTGGATATTTACTTAGATACAATGGATTGCGCAGGTATAGACGTTGTCCGCCTTTCTTTTTTGAGAATTTCTTTAGTATTTGGAGATTGTTCCTTATTCATATTGGTTGATTTAAGAATCGGTAGTGCTTTGTTTCGCGATGTATTTCCAACATTTTTCTTATTCTTTGCAATACCTTGCAATTGTTGATGGACCATTTCTAAAAAATAAAAACAGATTTTTATACAATCACAAACAAATTGAATGCATAAATACATTAAAAACACATTCTAGTTACAATAAACAATTAATAAAATAAAAACAAACCGAATTCAGATTCGGATCGCCCTCGATGAAGATAAAGCCATTCTTTTCGACGAGGATAATATCTAACACAAGGATCTGTTTCATAATGTAGTCTATCAAGGGCTCCTGACACTACAGAATGGAGATATCCTTCTTTTTCATCATTGTCCTGTACTTTGAGGTATTGCGAATCCTTCAGTAACTGACAAATATCAGCTCGAGTTCCTTCACCATTAGGAAGTCGAGCGGTAGCATCCCTAACTAATGCTAAAATCGTTACGAAGTTTGGACGATCTTGCACCAGCAATGTATGTTCTCGCGCTTTAGATTGTCCTGAAGCTTGATTAATATAATAATAAAATTTAATTAATTTCACAATTAGATATATATATA